>PVIR01014038.1:0-40909 GCA_004026965.1 Petromus typicus | reverse complement strand
CCCCCCATATACATAAAATTTGTTTCCTTACTTTTTTGTTACAATCTCAACATTGTCCCCTTTCACCTTATTTTACATTGAGCATTTTCTATTTCACAATATATAACATACAATGCTAGGACTCATTTACATCTTTATTTTCTCATACCAGAGAAAAGATGCGATATGTACCTATCTGTGCCCTATTTATTTCACTTATAGTACTCCTTCACATCCATTGTTAAAGCCAGTGTAATACCATCAGATGTCTTTTGTTTTGAATGATTATTTTATTTAGCATCTTGATTGTAGAGTTCATTTTGAAGTGCAAGTGAAAGAAAATAACTCAGAATATTTTGTACAACATGAAATATTCAGATACAAGAAAATTCTAAAGACCTACAGTAAGCAAAACTATTAATACTGGTGGAAAAACAAAGAAGGGAAACAGATCCTAAGGTCTAGCAACAGAAGTATGTATATTTGAGAATTTTGTAAACGGTAAAAGTTTCACTTACTTTTGTTTAGTATGAAAAAATTGCCAAGTGTATAGTTTGTTCAAAAAAAAAAAAAAAAAAGGTTGGGTTGAGACTAGTAAATATCCTTTGGAAATAAAAGTAAAATTCCTTTCCGACATACTTCACAAGATATTAACTGTGTATTTTAAAGATTTATATGGCAAACTTTATAAAAGTAGAATGAAATATGAATTTTTAAGGAAACAGATTCATTGAGATATTTTACTTATAAGCCACCTGTTTCAAGTACAAAATTAAATGGGTTTTAGTTTATATTTAGAATTTCACAACTGTCATCACAATTAATTTTAAAACACTAGTTACACCTTCCCCACAACACAAAAATCCACCAAAATCAACCAAACAAACAATAACAAAATTTTGTTCTCTCCAAACCATCTCTCTAACCCTAAGCAACCACTGGTCTGTCTGTTTTGAATATTTATCTATTTCACATATATAAAATCACATAATATGTGATCCTCTGTGACTTTCTTTTTTCACTTAAAATATTTTTTCATGTATGCCATATTATAGCAGGTATCAGTACGTCATTTCTTAATATTGCCAAGTAATATCTCACTGTATGGAGATATCACATTTTGCTTTTTTATTCACCGATTGGTAAACAGGTAGCTTGTTTCTACTTTTTTGGTGTGAAAAATAATACCATTATGAACACTGAATATAAGGTTTTGCGTCAACATTTTTAAAATTTCTTGGGTATTTATATAGGAGTGGATTTGCTGGATTATATAGTTGGTCTATGTTTATTCTTTTAGGCAACTATCAACATGTTTTCTAAAATGACTTCACTTCATAAATTCTCACCATTGGTATATGAGAGTTCCAACCTTCCATTTGTCATTATCTGCCTCTTTGATAATAGTCCTCAAAGTGGGTGTGAAGTAGTATCTTACTGTAGTTTTGATTTGAATTTCCATAATCATAATGGTATTGAATGTGTTGCAATATACTTATTGGCCAGATTCTCTGGACAGATATTTATTTGGATCCTTTGGAGGTTTTTTAATTTTGTTTTTGATTGTTTTAATTGTGAGAATTTTGACTTTGATGAGCAATACAAAGAATTCATGTCTTACCTGAAAATATTCACAGATCCAACCACATAAAACATTTAAATACTTGCATTTTCAAATATGACATAAATACTGTTGTGCTAAGTCAACTTTCCATTTATGTGACAAAATCCCCAAGAAAATCTATTTAAAGGAGGAAAGATTTACTTTGACTGCTAGTTTTAGAGATTTTGGCCATGATATCTTGGTCCTATTACATTTGAGTCTGGAGTCTCACAGCAGGGAGGATGTGGTGGGGGAAACTTCGCAGCTCTTGGGGGCTAGGATGGAGAAAGAGAAAGAGAGAGACAGACAGACAGACAGACAGAGAGACAGACAGAGACAGAGAGAGAAACAGACAGACAGAGAATGAACCAGTGAGTCAGTCCAAAGATCCAATATTCTCTCCAAAGTAAGGCCTCCCCATGATGAAACTCTTTTTGCTAGATTCCGCCTCATAAAGTTTCTACCACCTCCCAGTAGTGTCACATAGGGTCACATGGGCCTTAGGGTACCTTTAAGATCCAGACAACAGCAGTGTAAGTGAAAATCATCCTAACCTGGGTTTAGAGGAGAAAATAGTTGAAATTTCACAAGGGTCAATATTAGTAATTACACAGACCTTCCCCACATAAAACTTTTTTTTTTTAACTTACAGTGGTGTGAAAGTGAGAAACATTCACCAGAAGTTGTACTTTGGATTTGAATTTTCACCTTTTCTTAATACAGTGCTGGATTGTCAGCAATGAGCCATAGCTCCCAGTCAGCTACATTATCATCAGGGAAATCAACCAGTACACTACAACATACTTTGGCTAAGTGAGGATGTTCAGTAGTTTGGTGTATTCAATGCTTTTTTGACTTACAATATTTTCAACTTAAAATGGGCTTTGGGGGATGTAACTCTACTATAAATCAAAGACAATCTACAAAGATACTTTACATATTTGTGCATGAAAAAAGCAAACAACTCTAAAGCTGACTGGGCAATTCACAAAATGAGCAATTCATAAAAGTGCCAAAAGCCATTAAACAGTACTCAACTATTCTGCAGACCTAGTAGCACAAATTAAAATAATACAGAATTACATTTTTCATTATCAGCCTGAGAAACTTTTTAAAAGTTAACAATATTTACAACATTAATAGTGAGTGTCAAGAAGTAGGAAATCAAAATATCACACACACGCACGCGCACACACACACACACACACACACACACACATGGTGCCAATTCCAAAGCTGCTTTGAACTTAAACTTTGGGTGGAAAAAATCTGGATGGAAGGTGGCAAGGAAAGATTAGATAAAATTTTAAACATTTATTCTTGCCTTTTCTCCACATGACATTGGGCCAAATACTATGCACTCATTTCTATATATTATGGAGACAATGGCTCAGGAGTCTGAACAGATGTCCATGGGAGTATTACTAGTGCAGCGTGTTGACCACTCGGGAGGGGATCATTGGGAAAAATGATTGAGACTAACTCAAGAGCATATTCTATCTGCTCCTTCTTGCATCTCAGGCTAGTGGGCTATCCAGGGAGATATCCTCCAACTGGCCTGCAAAGTTAGCCTTTTGGTAGATGGAAAGCTGGTGCTTGGGACACTGTACCCTGCACTGCCATGAAAGTGGGAAAGCTATGAGAGGAGGGCCCCAAGAGCCTTCCTTTCCACACTGTGTATTCTCAGAGAGTAGCTGAGACTCCTCCAGCATATGTAACCAAATAATTAAGCTCCCAAAGGAGCGAAACGACCTCAAGAAGTAAACCATATTTGGAATGCTTGTTCTCTCTGAATAGGCAGTTCAGAAAAATGGAAATGAAACATCGGACATGAGGCATGACACAAGAATAAAAAAGTACCAGCTAAAAAATTAGCTAAGGAAATAGAATGGTTGACATAAAAAACATGATAGACCAGTAAGTAGTAATGTGAACAAAGGCGAAGACAAATTAGTGACCTGAAAGATCAGATGAAGAAAAACTCCTAAAAGACAGTAGGGAAGGATAAAAAATAGAGCATATATTTAAAAATATAGAGGCAAGGAGTAGAAACATCAATATCCAATCAGTAGGACACATAGAAGAAGGTAAAAATAAAAGGATAGAGGAGAAAAGCAGTTAGTAAGAAAGTGGTTAATAAAATAATAGAAATAATTTCCCAGAAGTGAAAAAAGTCAAAGGATCAGTGAGGTACAAATAGAGAGAAAGAAAATTTCACTCCTAAATACACCGCCGTAGAATTTTAAGAATACCACAAAATAATTTAAATGTAGAAAAAAGGTATTTTACACCACATTTAATAATTTTTAATATAGTCAGAAATTTAAAATGTGAAATTTTAAATGTTTAAATATCATCTCATGTTTTTATTGTGGTAGAATGCACACAACATACAATTAACCATTTAGTCTTGTTTACAGTGTCCAGTTTAGTGTCAATACGTTGTTGTGTAACCATCACCACCAGCGATCTCCAAAATGTTTGCCTTCTCAAATTGAAACTCCGTATCCATTAAATACCAATTTCCCCATTTCCTAGTGCTCCAGGCCTTGGCAATAATGATTCTACTTTAATAATGATCTCTTTATTTTGCTCTTAAGACTTTAAAATATAAAAAAATTAAAAAGCAGAAAGCATAAAAGAATCTACAACCACATGGATGAATTTTGGTAATGTAATTTTGAATGAAAAAAAATCTCAACTAAAATACTTCAAGTTTGGAAGCAAAATTTAAAAAATTAAGTGTTTATGTGATAAAACTACATTTTTAAAAGCAAGACAACAATAAACATGATGCTTTTTGCACAAATTGGAAATGGGAGAAATATGGGTAGATTTAAATTATCTACAATATTATATTTTTTAAGATGGACAGTAATCTGTGGTGTTTCTTTTCTTGGTACATTTTATATACACATCATGATCACACTCAACATCAAGAATTTGTACCAGTATATGACACGACTTACTTCTCTTTTTTTTCCTGTTCCCTTTCCCTCCCTAGCCTGCCCCCTTTATACATAAGCTTTATTTCCTCTTTTTACCATCACATTATTTATTTCCCCTTGTTATTTACCCCTACTCCATTTTTTCTTTGAATATTTTCTATCTCACTATATTCTAGAACTCATTTAAAACTTCAGTTTCTCATACCAGAGAAAAGATATGGTATTTATACATCTGTGACTTATTTGTTTCACTTATGAGTATGTCCTCAAGGTATGTCCATTTGAGTATAAAAATTCAAATTTATCACTCTTTATGGCTGAATAGTATTCCATTTTATAGAAAAATCACTTCTTCTTTATCCAGTCTCCAGTTGATGAGCATTTGGGTTGTTTCTAAGATTTAGCTATCACAAACTGAGCTGCTATAAACATGAGTACACATATGTTGCTGGATATGAATCTTTTAATTCTCTCATGTGTATTCCCAGCAGGGGAATAGCTGGGCCAAATGGGACCTCTAATCCTAGTGTTTTTAGGAGTCTCCACACTGATCTCCATAGTGGTTGTATGAATCTACACTCCCACCAACAGTGGAGAAAGGTTTCTTTTTCTCTGCAGCCTTGCCAGCATTTGTTGCTGGTTAGTTTAGAGATAGCAGTCATTCTTTGTAGAGTGAGATGAAATCTCAATGTTTTCATCTGCATCTCTTGAATGACCAGTGATGTTGAGCATTTCTTCATACACTTCTTAGCTGTGTTTACTTCTTCCTCTGAAAGGTGTTCATTTTAGGTGCCTATTTTTGAATTGGGTCTTTAAATAGGGGGGTCTGACTTTTTAAAAGCTCTTTATATATTCTAGATAGTAGCCCTTTGTCTGGGAAGCAGCTAGTAAAAACTTTTTCCCATATTGTCAGTTGTCTTTTTGCTCTGCTGCTGGTTTCTCTTGCTGTGCAGAAGCTTTTAGATCCCAGCTGTTGATTTCTTACACTAGTTCTCATGCTATAGAGGTTTTGCTCATAAAATCTTTCCCTAAGCCAATGTCTCCAAGAGTTTTACCTAACCTGTTTTGCAGCAGGTTTAGAGTCTCTGTTTTGATATTTAGGTCTCTTACCCACTTTGATTTTAGCTTGTTACATGGTGAAAGAGATGAGTCTACCTTTAGTCGTTGGCAAGTTAAAGCCCAGTTTTTCCAGCACCATTTGTTAAAGAGGCTATCTTTCCTCCATTGAGGATATTTGGCTCCTTTGTAAAAGATGAGGTGGCTTAGAGTACTTGGAATTGTTTCTTTGTCTTCTAATCTATTTTACTGATCCTCAGGTCTGTTACTTTGCCAGTACCATGCAGCCTCAATTTCTCTCTCCATGAGTCTGTTTGTGTATAAAAAGATGATTGATTTTTGAGTGTTGACCTTGTGCCCAGTTATGCTACTAAATGTGATGATTAAGTCTAGCAGTCTTTTGGTTGAGTTTTTAGGATCTTCTATATAGAGTATCATATCCTAAGCAAATAATGACAGTTTAACTTTTTCCTTTCCTATCTTTATTCTTTTTATTCCTTTCTCTTCACTAAGTGCTGTGGCCTATATTGAATAGGAATGGTGCATCCTTGTCTTGTTCCTGATCTTAGCATGAAAGGTTTCAGTTTTTGACCATTTAGGATGATGCTGGCTGTTGGTTTCCCATAAACAGCTTTTATTAGGTTAAGATAAAGTCCATCTATTCCAATTTTCTGTAGAGTTTTGATCATGAGTGGGTGTGGAATTTTGTCAAATGCTTTGTCTACATCTATTGAGATGACCATATGGTTTTTGTTCTTGAGTCTGTTAATATAGTGTATTACATTTATTGCTTTACATATGATGAACCATCCTTGCATCCTCAGGATGAATCCAACTTGGTCAGGGTGTATGATCTTTTCAGTGATTCTCAGTATTCTGTTTTCCAGTATCTCACTGAGGATTTCTGAATTAATATTCATTAGGGAGATTGGCCTATAGTTCTCTTTTTTGGTTGGGTCTTTTTCTCCTTTTGGAATTAAAGTAAAGGTGCTTCCAAGAATGAATTTGGGAGCACTGCTGCTTTTTTAATTTCATTAAAGAATTTGAGAATTAGTGGTATTAACTCTTCTTTAAAAGTTTTGCAGAATTCAGAAGTAAAGCCATCAGGACCAGGACTTTCTTTGTCAGTAAGTTTTTTATTACATTTTTGATTTCACAGATTGATATTGAGGTGTTTAACATTTCTATATCGTCTTCCTTCAACTTTCATCCATAAGTATCTAGGAATCTATCCATTTTTTCTATGTTTTCCATCTTACTGGAGTACAGATTTTCAAAGTAGGTGTTTATTATCCTGTTGATTTCTGCTGGATCTGTGGTGATTTTACTCCTTTCACTCCCAATTACATAGCTTTGAGCCTTTTCCTTCCTTTGATAGGTTGGCTAAGGGTTAGTCAATTTTGTTCATCCTTTCAAAGAACCAGCTCTTGAATGTATTGATTCTTTGTATTATGCTCTTAGTCTCCATTGCATTAATTTCTGCTCTGATCCTTATAATTTCTTCCCTAGTATGAATTTTGGGTTTGTCTAGCTCCTCTTTTTCTAGCAGCTTGAGGTTCAGCATTAGATTGTTTATTTGAGCTTGCTCTGTTTTCCTGGTGTAGATGTTCACTGCTATAAATTTCCTTCGTAGAACTGCTTTTGTTTTGGCCCATAAATTTCTGTATATCATACTGGGATTATAATTTAATTGTTAAAAACTTTAATTTCTTCTGACCCACTGGTTGTTCAGTAGAGTGTTGTTCAATCTCCATGTATTTGTGAGGATCTTGGAATTTCTTTTGTTAATCAGCTCCAATTTCAAGGCAATAGTCAAGTATACAAGAAATACTTCCAATTACTTTGCATTTACTTAAACATGTTCTATGAACTAGTATGTGGTCTAGTTTGGGGAATGACCCATGAGATTCTGAGAAGAATGCATATTCTGACTTTGTGGGGTGAAATACTCTGTGGGCATCTAGTAAGTCCATTTGTTCAAAAGTTTGCTTTAGCAGAAGTATTTCTTTGATTTTTTTGTCCAGTCCACCTGTCTAGTTGTGACAGTGGAGTACTGAAGTCCCATACCACTATTGTATTAGTGTTTATTTGTTTTTTCATATCCATTAATATTTGTTTTACATAGTTGGGTGCATTAGAATTTGGTGCATAAATATTTATGAATGTCATTTCTTTCTCTTGGATTGTTCCTTGTATGAGAATGTAGTGTCCTTTTATGTCTCTCTTAATCAGTTTTGGTTTGAAATCTATTTAGTCTGCCAACAGGACACCCCTCTAGGTTTTTTTGCAGTTTCCTGTTGGATAGAGAATTGCTTTTCATCCATTATTTTCAGCTTATGAATTTCTTTCTGCATTAGGTATGTTTCTTGTATACAGCATATTGTAGTATCTAGTTTCTTCATACATTCTTCCAGTCTGCATCTTTTACTTGGTACCTTGAGGCCATTGACATTAATGGTTATGACTGACATGTGCTGAGTTAGCCTTGTCATGATATTTTCATGTTCTTGGTTCTTTTATTCTTTGCTTTTCCCCCTTTCCATTCACTTTCTCATTTTTCCCAATGGGTTCACACTGCTGGGTCTCATGGGTTTGTGACTTTCATCGTTCTTTTTCAAGATACTCTTCAGATATTTTTGGAGTGCAAGTTTTGTATTTGTGAAGCTTTTCATCTACAAATTGTAAGACTGTGATCTGGGAAGAGTTAAAATATGTCAAGTCATGGGAAAGCACTTGCAAAAAACGTGAGGACATTCTCTGAATCTTTGAGGGAGAACAGTCCATGTCCGCTGAGAGGCCTGGTCATGAGGCAAAAAGAAACTGGGAATCTGCATGTAAAGGAATATGAAAGAAAGCATCTTTTAAATCTAATATTGAGAACTAACTAGCATTTTGGGGGATCTGAGAGTGAAGTATGTATGGGTTAAAGACCATTGGGTGTATTGGCACTGCTGCCTCATTTATTAACCTAAGGTCTTATATCAGTCTTTATTGTAAGATATCCCTCCCAAGAAGGAGAACTGGACTTCTCAGCATAATTAAAAAGCCACCCCAGTTATAGCCTAAAGATGGTGAGAAATAGTGAATTACCTTTTTTCTAGTGACTCCTTTTAGTCTAGTATGGTAGTTGGAAAAAGAGCAAGGGCTAGAGAGGGCAAAGAGACAGGTACCATTGTCCAGCAGAAGGCTTATTTTTTTCCCTCTATAGTCGTGATTACCTGAGGCTTCTCCATGGAGATGACAGTCTGACCAGAGGGAGAAGACAGAGAGTCCCAGCCCCTTTAATCTCTGTGGTCCAGCTGGTAGGATAGGTCTGAGCTCTGTGGGGTTTGCCTCAGAGGGCAGTCCCCCTTCTATTGATCACCTCTGCAAATAAGACACAGTCCAGGGGGCCTTTCATTGCAGTTTTATTCTAAATGGCCTGGCTCCTTATACCAGTATCAGATAGGCTGAGTTGTCGAGCTCTTCTTGGAACCACAAGAATCAGACCTAGTGTCTATTTTTCTAACAGCTGCTGCTAAGGCTGTCGCTTTCTCTCCTTTGCTTAGTCTCTTGTCTTTGGCCTCCTCTTGTGTTCTATTATAAAATACTTAGGAACCTTATTATCAGGTTCAGTAACAGTAGGTGGAGTCTTTTACCCTCAGGTTTTGAAAGACAAGGGTGGATTTTAAATGACATAGGAGAAAGCTGCAATGAAAGGGGCCTGGATTTTCTGAGGCTCACATTTACATTTTGAACACAAATAGGAACTATTTTTCAATGCAAATAAATTTTGACCATAAGGTGATTTTTAACCCTTTTTTGTTTTTGTAATATGCTATATATGGATGCAGAGAAATATTTTTTAATTTTTTAATCTTTATTGGTACATTACATATACACATCATGATTACACTCCATAATGGAGATTTGTACCAGTATAAGACTCAACTTAATTCTCATTTTTTCCCACAGCCCTACCCAGCCTACCACCCCCCATACACATAAAATTTGTTTCCTTATTTTTTGTTACAATCGCATCATTTTCCCCCCTTCTCCCTATTTTACATTGAGCATTTTCTACTTCACAATATATAACATACAATTCTAGGATCATTTACATCTTTATTTTCTCATACCAGAGAAAAGATGCGATATGTACATATCTGTGCCCTATTTATTTCACTTATGAGGATATCCTCAAGGTATGTCCATTTAAGTAGAAATGATTCAAACTTATCATTTTTTATGGCAGAGTAATACTCAACTCTGTAGAAGAACCACAGCTTTTTTATCCAGTCTCCAGTTGATGGACACTTGGGTTGTTTCCAAGATGTAGCAATCACAAATTGGGCTGCTATAAACATGGGTGCACATATGTCACTGTGATATGAGTCTTTTAATTCTTGTGTGTATATACCTAGCAGGGTGATGGCTGGGTCAAATGGGACCTCCAATCCTGGCTTTTTGAGGAATCTCCAAACTGATCTCCACAGGGGTTGTACGAGTCTACAGTCCCACCAACAGTGAAGAAGTGTTCCTTCTTCTCCGCAGCCTTGCCAACATTTGCCATTGGCTGATTCTGAAATGGCAGCCATTCTATGTGGAGTGAGATGAAATCTCAATGTTGTTTTCATCTGCATCTCTTGAATGACTAATGATGTTGAGCATTTCTTCATATGCTTCTTAGCTGCTCTTACTTCTTCATCTGAAAAATATCTGTTCATTTCAGATGCCCATTTTTGAATTAGGTCATTAAATTTGGGTGGGCTGATTTTTTTGAGCTCTTTATATATTCTAGATAGTAACCCTTTATCTGAGGAACAGCTGGTAAAGTTTTTTCCCACATTGTTGGTTGCCTTTTTGCACTGTTGGTGGTTTCCTTTGCTGTGCAGAAGCTTTTTAAAAGAATGAGATCCCATTTGTTGATTTCCTCAGCCAATTCCTGTGCTATACAAGTTTTGTTCATGAAGTCTTTCCCTAAGTCAATGTCTTCAAGAGTTTCACCTAACGTGTTGTGCAGTAGGTTTAGAGTGTCTGTTTTAATATTTAGGTCTCTTATCCACTTTGATTTTAGCTTGGTACACGGTGAAAGAGATGAGTCTACCTTTAGTCTTTGGCAAGTTAAAGCCCAGTTTTTCCAGCACCATTTGTTAAAGAGGCTGTCTTTCCTCCATTGAGGATTTTTGGCTCCTTTGTCAAAGATAAGGTGGATCAGTGTATCTGGAGTAGTTTCTGGATCTTTTAGTCTACTCCATTGATCCTCGGGTCTGTTACTTTGCCAGTACCACGCAGTTTTTATCACAGTGGCTTTATAGTATAGTTTCAGGTTCAGAGTTGTAATACCCCCCACCATGTCCCTGTTGCTTAGAATTGCTTTGGCTATTCTAGGTCTTTTGTGGTTCCAGATGAAAGTTTGGATTTTTTTTCTCTAGATCTGTGAAATATGCTGTTGGGATTTCAATTGGGATTGCGTTGAATGTGTAGAGTAGTTTTGGGAGTATAGCCATTTTGACAATATTGGTTCTTCCTACCCAGGAGCAAGGTATGTCTTTCGATTTTTCGATATCATCTTCTATCTCCTTTTTCAGAGTGCTATAGTTTTCAGAGTAGAGGTCTTTCACCTCCTTTGTTAGATTGATTCCTAGATATTTTATTTTTGGGGGTGCTATTGTGAAAGGGATTGACTCTCCAATTTCTATCTCAGTGGGTCTACTGTTTGTGTATACGAAGGCTATTGATTTTTGAACGTTGACCTTGTAACCAGCTACATGGCTAAAATTGGCGATTAGGTCCAGCAGTTTTTTAGTTGAGTTTTTAGGATCCTCTAGATAGAGTATCATGTCATCAGCAAATAATGACAATTTAACTTCTTCTTTTCCTATCTTTATTCCTTTTATTTCTTTCTCTTGCCTAATTGCTATGGCTAATATTTCCAGAACTATATAGAACAGAAGTGGTGAGAGAGGACACCCTTGTCTTGTTCCTGATCTTAGTGTGAAAGGTCTCAATTTTTGACCACTTAGTATGATACTGGCTGAAGGTTTCTGGTAGATGGCTTTCATTAGTTTGAAATACAGACCATCTATTTATATCTTCTGTAGAGTTTTGAACATAAATGGGTGTTGTACTTTGTCAAATGCTTTTTCTGCATCAATTGAGATGACCATATGGTTTTTGTCGTTAAGCCTGTCAATATAGTGTGTAACATTAATTGATTTACATATGTTGAACCATCCTTCCATCCCTGGGATGAATCCAGCTTGGTCAGGGTGTATAATCTTTTTGATAATTCTCTGTATTCTGTTTGCCAGGATCTTATTGAGGATTTTGGCATTGATATTCATTAGAGATATTGGCCTGTAGTTCTCTTTTTTGGTTGGGTCTTTCTCTGCTTTTGGAATCAGGGTAATGGTTGCTTCCAGGAATTAGTTTGGGAATACAGCTTCCCTTTCAATTTCATCGAAGAGTTTCAGAAGTAGAGGCACTAACTCTTCTTTAAAAGTTTTATAGAATTTAGCAGTAAAACTGTCAGGTCTAGGGCTTTTCTTTGTTGGCAAGTTTTTAATTACATTTTCAATTTCACAGATTGTTATTGGGACATTTGAAATTTCTATGTCTTCTTTATTCAGCTTTGGGAGTTCATATGTGTCTAGAAATCTAGCCATTTCTTCTACATTTTCCATTTTATTAAAGTATAAATTTTCAAAGTAGGTGTTTATTACCCTCTGGACTTCCCCTGGGGTGGTAGTAATTTATCTGTTCTCATTCCTAATTGCATAGATATGAGCCTTTTCCTTCCTTTGTTTAATGAGGTTGGCTAAGGGTCTGTCAATTTTGTTGATCTTCTCAAAGAACCAACTTTTCGATTCATTGATTCTTTGAACCATTCTCTTGGTTTCTATTGCATTAATTTCTGCCCTGATCCTTATAGTTTCTTGCCTATTGTGAGCTTTGGGTTTGTTTTGCTCTTCTCTTTCTAGTCACTTGAGGTTCAGCATTAAATTGTTTATTTGAGCTTGCTCCGTTTTCTGAATGTAGGCTTTTACTACTATGAATTTTCCTCATAGAACTGCTTTCATTGTGTCCCATAAATTTCTATATGTTGTACTGGGGTTATCGTTTAGTTGTAAAAACTGCTCAATTTCTTCTCTAATTTCTTCTGTGACCCACTGGTTGGTCAGCAGAGTGTTGTTCAGTTTCCATGTGTTTGTGGGGATCCTGGGCTTTCCTTTGCTATTCAGCTCCAATTTCAGGGCACTATGGTCCGACAGTATACAAGGGATAACTTCAATCCCTTTATATTTGCTTAAACCTGTTCTATGAACGAGCACATGGTCTATTTTGGAGAATGATCCATGAGCAGCTGAGAAGAATGTATATTCTGACTTTGTGGGGTGAAATATTCTGTAGGCATCTATTAAGTCCATTTGCTGAAGAGTCTGGTTGAACTCAAGGATTTCCTTAGCGACTTTTTGTCCAGTTGATCTGTCTGTTTGTGACAGTGGGGTATTGAGGTCCCCTACTATTACTGTGTTGGAGTTTATCTGGTTTTTCAAGTCCGTTAATATTTGTTTTATATAGTTGGGTGCATTAGAATTTGGAGCATAGATATTTAAGATTGTGATTTTGGTCACAATCTTGGATTCATTCTATTGCGCAAACTTTCACTTTCTTTCTTAATTTCCTGGACTTCTGCTTGTAGGTGTTTAAAAGGTTCCATTGCTTTTTCTATCTTGGATTCTCTCAACTCCATGATTTCCTCTTTAGTTTTATTAATCATCGTGTTGACAGTGTCCAATATCTCTGCTTTCATCTCAGAGATCAGTTCTGACTTCCATTTTACTAGATCTGCTTTGGTTACCATTTCCAAGGACCCTGGAGACTGGGCTTCAAACTTCTCTATTTCCCTTCCCCCTGTGTTACCTTGAGGTGAGGATCTTTGTATCTGAGACTTTGAGTGTTTCCTCATCTCTGACCTGCCCTGTTTTCTGGCGCTGTTTGTTGCAAGTCACTTTCCTCCTAATAGTTAGGAGCCTTAAAATAGCAGTGTTTCCTGGGTTGTTCTTTACAGTCTGTATTAGGACCTAAAGAGAAGCCCCTAGTTCTGGCATACCATATGAGGCACTCAGTCAATACAGTCAGAACACCTTCTCCTGTCTGCTTTAGAGGCCGGAAGCCTCTGGTCCCTGGACTGCTACAATGGCGCTGCCATTGGAACTTCAGGCTGAGTGGATGTGCTTCTGCAGGTGGTGTGGAGAAAGTCAGACTCTGACCTGCTAACCTCAGTCCCTGGGCGCTCTTCTGGCATGGGCCTGGAGGCCAGTAAGCTCTAACCCCGGCACAGATTCGGTGACGCTGACTCGGTGCCACAGACTCGGTGCTGCAGTTGCCGTTTCCCGAGGCGCCCGCTGCCAACCTCAGTCCCTGGGCGCTCTTCCAGCGTGGGCCTGGAGGCGAGTAAACTCCAACCCCGGCACAGATTCGGTGGCACAGACGTCGTTTCCCGAGCCACCCGCTGCTAACCTGAGAAATATTAAACTCTTTTTTAGTATGTGAGGGTTCCAAAGGAGTAACAGATTCAGATTTAGAATTCCAAATCTGAAACAAGAGAGATGAACCAAACTTCCATGTCTCTGCTTGACTTCTGTGTTCCCAAGGAGTTCTCAGGGCATCCCCCAAGCTTTATTCTACTCCAAAACAGGTAGGCACTGACTGGAGAAAAGCCCAGAAAATAAAACCAGACTGGACTATCTTCCCTTTACCAGTGCATGATCCTATTTTCTCCCAGAACTCACATCTTTACTCTAGTTAGCACTTTCAGGGTAAAAGAAACAAAGGGAAAGAAGTCACCTTAGTCAATCCCTCTTGTTTTATGCAGTTTAAAGCATGCCTTAGGCTGTACTCCATCCAGTGCCAGAGTTTACAAATTGGAGGTATCGTGAAATATTGTTAACAAACTGAGAGCTTTGCTTAGACTGTATTCTGTCCATTGTCAGAACTGGCGAACTGCAGGTACAAATACTGTTAGCAAACCAGGAGATCTAAACCACTGCTTTTTAGGTTTTTGAGAGTAAAATAGGTTAAGGGTCAAATTAGAACACTTGGCAAAAGAAATCACCTCTAGAGACCAAGAGGAAAAGATTCTTCCCTGTGTCTAGGACTGAGAAAGCTCTGAGACATTTTAGTACTCCATCCAGTAGTTTAGGTAAAGACCTGTTGAGGCTGGACTGGGAGTGGTGTGGTCTGATTAGACTAGTCTGTCTTGTGCCAGTGCCAAAGGGCAGACTTTGTGTCCCTGGATGCCTTGGCCTTGATGTCTATTAGTGACCCCTTACAGGTCCATTTGAAATTTATTAAACATTTGCAACTCACAGATTAAATTCATGTCTATTTTTTTTAGTAGTAATCTACGTGTTAAAGATATCCTTATCAACTTCCTAGGCACTCCTGAAGGAAGAGCAAGGCTGTCTAAAGTCCTGTTTTATTTTAGCTATCATGTAAAAACACATATACAGGTCAGACAAACAGTTGTTTCAAGTTTTATTAGCTTGGCTTCCTGGAAGGAGCAGCCTGACTACAAAGGACTTTTAAAGTAAACTCCCAATGGGATGGAAAAGAGTTTAAGGGAAATTTTAAACTCATTAGCAAAGAGAGAAAGTTTAAAGTTAAGCTATTTAAACATCAAAAAAAAATTACCATATCACACTCTGTATGTACATAGTCAAAATTTTAAGGTCCACTACCTGTCAGCAAACATTTTTTTCCAGTCTTTTATTTTTGTTAAAGATTTGTGTGTACATGTCAGGTGGGGTCTTGTCCTCAGTAGAGAAAGACATCCAATCCTGTAGCTTGACTCATAACAGAGGCTTCTGGAAAGGGATCTACTGGCATGGTTAAGATTTCTCTGAGACAGAGGACACCTAATGACCATTGACAGACTTCACATTTCACCTCATGAGGAGCTCAGGTAGGGACGAGGTGCAGACAGGCTGTCAGGAGCCAGCTTCCTCTAAGGAACCTTTGGAACCTCTGCCAGAGCAGCTCTGGCCAGGACTCCTCAACTGCTGCTTCAGTTTCCACTAGTTCCACGTGGTCAGAGAGCTGTCTCCAGAAGGGATCCAGTTGCTTATTCCACTCGCAATTGGAAGGGGGGATTCAGCAGAGAGCACCAGGAGAAACCTGTCCTCTGCTTTGAGAGTGGCAGCAATTAATATCAGGCAGAGTGACCACTATTTGTTTAATACTCTATAAGGGACAGATAAAAGCTGAAGAGATCTATCTTACAGCATTTTCATCAACCCAGTACAAACATATGCAATACACCATAAAAGAAATAAACAGTTTGAAAACATGGAAAGCATACAATTTAAAATGAAGACACTTTTGAAACAAATACTCAAACAAAGACTAGAATCTGTAGAACAAGAATCAGAACTTATGAAGCAAAATTTCAGTCTACGGAGAAAAAGACCAACCTTTCTTAGAATCCACCAAAGAAAGAAAACTTTTATCTCTGTCTGGTAACCTTGGTGGAAGACCTCAAAAATGAGGCAGGGGAGCAAGGCCAAGCCCCTGATCAACGAGCTACCTGAACTGCAAGTTTGTGTTCTCTAAAATCAAAGAATCAATTTTAGGGATAACAGAGGTAAAGAGTAGAAAAAAACTTTATTGAGAAAGAAAACTTCTGCCTGAGAGAGACAGAAGGGAGACTCAAAGGATTGACTGCTGGTGTTTGTTTTCTTAACAGTACACAAATATATGAAGAGCAAATAAAGGAGGGTTGCATGTGAACTAATGACTATGTGCCATGAGACAGAACTGGTAGCACTTTTACTTTGAGAACCTGAAGTTCACAAGAAACAAATGGTTTTGGAAGGCAAGGATGTCTCATTCATTCATTTTATTGAAGTTGCAGATTTCTATAGTGCCATTACCAGGAACTGCTGCACAAATTTCATCTGGCCAGAAATAGGCCCTAAGGTTTACGTATGCCCCTTGATTAAGCCTCATACCTTATGTCTTTGTTACCGAGAATAAATAGTATGACAGAGTAAGAGAGGCAGGGGAAGGGTGACCAGTAACTAGCTAGGTTTTGAGATCAGAGCGCCTGGTTTCAGTTCTTCATTCTGCCACTTTCCGGAAAAGCAGCTCTGAGCAGGTTATCTGCCCCTTCTGAGCATAATAGATTGATATTCATTGTCACTGGTTGAGCCTGATAAAATGATAAATTACCACATTGCAAAGGGCTTGGCACATGACCCGCATTAAAAAATTAGCAAAACATAATTGTGAGAAAGAGGACTAAGACAATAAATAAGAATAAGAATTTAAAAATCATCACATCTTAAAAAAAAAGAGAGAGAAAAAAAAAATCCTGGGAGATTTGGGTTGGGGTTTTGGGATTGCTAATAAATTCTGGAATCCTGTAAGGATTCTTCATCCTTCATTAAGTGCCTTTGTGTTTGCCTTGTTTGTTTCTTAGTTTCCTAGTAAACATTATAAGGAAGTCTAACCATATTTTAGATGAGTCAAGAGAGAAAGAGATTTAGCTAGAAGAGCAAAGAGGAAGCTACTGCATTCCTGATGAAGGCTGCCTCCCAGGCCTTGGAGGAAGAGGTAAATTAGATGAGGGGAGTCAGGGACACACAGCTGGGAAGGAGAACTTTACATTTGTTGGCACCTACTTATAGCTAAGAACCATGTTTAGGGTTCGGCAAAAAACACAATAAGGTTGGGTGATGTGACATCGAGTTTAAACATTACCAAGGCTCAGAACACCCAGTCAAGCCAAGCTTGTGGAGTGGCAGTGAATGAAAGGAGCTCAAGAGAAGCCTGAGGCACATTAGCAATTCTACCCTCTGGCACCTCACTCAAAAGGATGCTTGAATGGCCATTCTCTTACAGGTCTTCCCAGGAAAAGTCCGCCTGCCCCACCTAGACTTTGAATACTCTAAGATTTCTACCCTCTCCAGGTCCTCAAAAGTTCTGACCTGAGCCTCTGTGCTACCCCTAACCCAATCCTTTAGTTACCAGTATGGAGAAGTCCAACAACATGTGCCATCAACTTCCTGCCTTCTGAGAGCCAGTGACTCTACATGGGGCCCTGTGAGTTACCCAGCCCCTCTCTGCTGTTATCCTGGGGTTTCTGGGAGTTTCCCAAATCTTCTCCAGTTTGCCTGTAATGTGGCCTCTTCCTCTCCATTCTGCTGCCCTTCCAGCTCCCTTCCGGCAAACTCTTGGGAAGGTGCCAGGATTCCCTCTCCCAGCGTGCGAAAGCTCCTATTGCTGAGGTCCCTGATCCTGATTGGCAGCTGGTATTGTGTAAATGTTCAGGCCAGTGATGGGGTTGGTCATAGGGTGATGGTGGCAGACGCAGGAGGTGACTGTTGATAGATGGCGGTCTTGGCCAGAAGTTGACTCCTTGGTGACATCTGAATCTTCAAGTGTTCAATGCTTCATCTTTTGTCTTCCTGCTTTCCTCAAATAGAGAATGACAAACAATCCCAGAACTGGAGCCACATGTCCCCAAATGCGTGTGGCTCAGCATTGGTCATGTTTTTCCAATTATCCCTTGATCTGAATGCCACAGTTAATACGCGCGTGCACACTCACACACATACCCAGGACAATTTCTAACCAGACATCCAGGCTCCTCTTTTCCCAGAACCCCATGGCCCTTCAAGACCTTGCCCCACCCAACTCTTCCATCTCCACTTTACAGCCCCTGCAGCCCCTGGCCCCTGGGCTCACCCTGACCCTGGTAAGGCCACTCTCTCAAGACAGGATGTACTTATTTTCATGTTGCCTGGAACACTTTCCCACCCATCTCCTGATTTCTAAATCTTTAAGACCCAGCATGAGGCCATCCATCAAGACACTCCTTAAGGCTAGAACTTCTGCAGTATGTAAGTGGCAAAACAAGCACCTTCCAAGCTTTTTAAATTTGAGACTACCCATTAAAAACTTTGAAAGCAATAATTTGGGCTGCTAACACAGAAATATATGTTCATTGGAAATAGAGATGAAAAAATGAAGAAAATTAAAAATGCCATATTTTTTAACCTAAAGTTAGGATCTAAAGGGAAAGCTCTCTCTGTCTGTTTCTCTCCCTCATTTTTTCAAAGAAAAAGAATTGAAATCATACATATGGCTGTATAACTGCTTTGTTTCCCTCAGCAGTGAATTGTGAGCAGCTTTTCCTAAAGAATCCCTTTTTTAATGTTTAAAGATTTCATGAATGACCACATAAGAGCATTTATACTTAAAAAAACATTTTATTATGGAAAATCTCAAATATACAAAAGTCAAGACAACAGTATAATAATCCTCCTTATACATGTCATCCTGTCTCAATAATTGTTAACATCTCTCCTAGTTTCATCCATTACCCCCATTTTTCTTCTTGATTGCTTAAAAGAAAATCCTAGATATTTTATTTCACTGTACACAGCATTTGTCTTTGTAAGACCTGCTGTTTGAGAAAATGTACAGCAACCTAAAGATGGTCTACATTCAGGACCACTTTTATATGAATCTGTGTTTCATTCGTGACAGCAACGTTGATGATTTGAAAAGTAGTCACACATATACATGCAAGTTGTATTATTTATTCAGCCTTCGGTCGAAGCTTGTAGGGCATCTGGATGTACAGATCCCTTGCAAGAGTTCCAGCCCACAAGCCAGTCACTGCTGATCTGATCCACTAACTCAGACATTCAATCAAACTCTGTCTTGCAGTTTCCTCCAGTTGGTTTGCACATGTGAGCTTCCTCTCAACTCCCCCACTCCACTGTGAAGTCTCACTAAAATTAAGCCAGCTTCTGTCCAGCACACACAGCTTTAGGTATCCCACTAAATCCAGGTCATAACATTGCTTCTCAGAAGAGCTTTTGAAAGCCTCAGAGATTACATTCTGTGCTTGAGAAAACCAAAGTTGGAGAGAAGGGAGATTTCCTCGGAAGTAGAGTTAGGTTGGATTCTCACGTCTCCTCTTTCTCAAGCTTTTCTTTCCCTCTTATCACACTGCCATGTGGGCAAAATTTTACCCAGTGGACAAGACATAGGAAAAATGTGACCTTGAGAAGGGCATATTTAGTATCTTTGCTGCATTCCCACAGCTCAAGTTTTTTGAGAGGGCTTCCAGGGAAGTCTGGGGACTGAATCCTGATTTCATCTCCCTTCTTTAAGGTCTGCCAAGGGAGTCATAAACATAAGGATACATTTGCAAAAGGAAATAAACAAGTGCCCATTCTGTCCCCAAAGCATGACTTTTCCTATAAGGTAAGCTGAAGTGTGGAGGGGGTCCTTCCTATAAGCACAAGGGGCACTCCATCTTCCAAATCTCCAATGCCTCAATGTCTGTTCTGGTGGAAGACTGTGTTTGCTTTCTCATCCAGCTATGGGATGGCAATGTCCCCTCTACCCAGCCATAGGTAGAGTTTGACTAAGAAAGAGTATGTTGACTGTGAAAGATATGGCTGCTTTTGTCTCTGGAAGTCATATTATAGCAAAGAAATAAGAGTGGGCAGAAAGTCAATAGGACCTTTGGAGAAGGCTGAGTCCCAGGAAGTGAGAGAAAAAGGAAGAAGAGACCCACATACTATAAACCTACTCATTGTGAAACCTGTCCAGGTAAATGTCTAGCCCTGCCCCGAGCAACTCTCCTTCTAAGGGGCAGACAGGAGGAATGTGAGGAGAGGGTCCAACGTGTTGCTCCACAACATTTCACAGATCAGAGAAAAGCAGGGTGCACACCCCTTCCTCTGTGAATCACTCTGAAGTGTGAGGAGCCAGAATTTTCTCTAGCATATTGAAGAGTTTAATGTTGACTATTTGGGCCACTATCTCCAGACACTGTGTTAAAACTGAGCCAGGCTGATCTTTTTGTGAGTTGTGGAGCTGTTTGTGAATTATACTTCCATTTAATGTGCTGCAGAAGCCCTACATATTTATTCCTTACTTTTTCTTTACTTCCTTCTACCAAAAATTTCAGATTTAAGACATATTTTCTTCTTCCACCTTCCATCCTTTTCCTGCTTTCTTCCTTCTGTCTATGTGCAACTTTCAGGTAGACACAGTGGGTCAGAGTCAATGTTTAGCTCAGTCCTTTTGTAGTTCAGAGACTCCCAAATTAAGAGTGAGTAGGTTGGATGGAACTGGGGGAAGGAGAAGATCTTGACAAAAGTGCAAAGACACAGTATAAGTGAATAGTCGATCAGTCCTTAGAGGTGTGTTTGATACCATGTGTCCTCTCCTCATCCCCGAGGAACACATGCTAATCAGTCACAACAGCAACACAGAATAAAAACTTCTGACTCAGAATCATAGCAGGAGGAATGGCCCTAATCTCCACTTTAAGCCAGAAAATGATGATAAAAGATGAGACCACTGACTCTTCAAAGTGTCCAGAACCATCTTGAGAATCCCAGTAATTACTGATGAATCACAAACATTCTAGCTCTTTCCTTCAGTTCAGTAGAGTCTCCCATAGAATGTCATATGTAAAGGCAGACTTGCATACACACACACATACATAATGGTGTGGAGTTCCTCATCCATCTAATGTCCTTCTACATACTTGTCTTGTATCCTGCCTACTCTCTTCTTTAGCTCTAAAAAGCTGAGTGTATGCAAATGAATTTATTCATCTAATTTTTACAATTGACCATGAGGCACATTTATTAAGTAGCTACTAGGTTCCCAATTTTGAACTAAGTACTTTTGGAATGGAAAAAAAAGAAAAAAAAGGAAACACACAAAGCTGTTCCCCCTTATAACAATTGCATCATGGTTATAAGAGATCACCCTAACCTTCAGAAAACAAAAGAGACCATGAATGCTATATAGAGAAATTCAAGTTTTCTGTCTATGGTGCTTAGAAGTCCTATAGGAGGTTAGAGGGCATTTGTGAGATGAGTCTTGGAAAAGCTAAGGATTGGCCAAGAAAACAAGAGAGTGTACAGCAGCAAAGAAGGGAAGGTAGGCAGTGGCTGGGAGGTATGAAGTAGCCCAGCCTGCTCTGCAGATAGTAAGAGAGAGAGAGAGAGAGAGAGAGAAAGAGAGAGAGGAGCCAGGTCTTGGTGGAGGCAGGTGCATAAGTGGAAGACAGTGATCAACAGGCTGGTGAGGGAACCATCAATCCCAGGGCCCTGCGTCAGACACACTTGTAGGACACTCTGCCTGGCGTTTTTTTTCTGGAGAGGTAGAGAATTTGGGTCTGCATGTATTTTTAGCTTCGTCTTTTCCGCCCTCTTCTGAGCAATGATTCAAAGAGCTTGCAGCCTGAAGTCATCTGTTTTCCTAGTCCCTGTTCCAAGGAAGCAGATGCCAGTACCACCACCTCACACGGAGGCTGCTGCCGCCCCGGCACTGACCCCAGGAGAGCGACGTGTCTTGGACCACAGGAGCAGCCTGTGGGAGGCCATCCCGTGGCAGGCGCAGCCATCCTGTTCTCTGCCAGGATGTCACCACTCCGTTCTGGCATAACCCTAGAGGAGATTTCTGTGAGGTCTATGTGCAGCCCCGAGATGCCTGTCCCCATCCTCTGCAGTGCCAACATGGGAACCCCTCAGGTTAGAAAGCTGTAAAGGGACAGGGAGGACTGCCGATGTCTGCCTAAGCCCTGGTCAAAGGGGCTCTGCCCTCCTGCTCTTTCTCCCTCCCTTCTGGCTCCACTTCCTCCTCCCTACCCCTGCTGTGGGTGTTTCTGAGACTCTGCTTTCCCAAGCTAAGCATCTGTAGGACACACACAGCCATTACTGGAGGAGGGCTCCTTTCCTTTGCCTTCTAAACCTGTGACCCAGGCTCACATTTTCAAGTCCCATTAGATAAGACTGCTGGCAAACATAACAAAAGCGATTCATAATCTTCCCTCCCTTCCCTTAACTCCTTCTATGCCTCATTTCTGTCAGAAACACCATCAGCTTCCTCCCAGATCACAACTCCTCTCTAACTCTTACACCCAGCGAGACAACCTGACTGCTTAGTTTCTTCTGAACATGTCTGTTCACTTTTGATACATCTGCCATTTCAACCCCAGTTCTCACTTTTGCTTGGCTAGATGATCCCAGCAGTCCCTGAATGGTCTCTCTCCTCATTCTCTATAGATATGGCTGCTCTATAATGCCACTTTCCACCCCTTCAAAGTCTTCACTAGTTCAGCTCCTGTTCCCTCTGATTTAACTCTAACTTCTGCCCTCCCTGATCCCTTTCCTCCACTCTAGGGAATTGGGCTGCTTACCATCCGTGAACACGAACATGTCAAGTTTATTCTTGTCCCAAGGTTCTATGCTGTGGTTTTCCAGCCGTCTTCCTGTCTCCCCATTTTTTTCAAGTTGTTAACAAGGACGTAATTATCCAATAACAAACTACTTCATTTTCTAAATGTAGTCCTGATTGAAATTGTCCTCAGAGACAGCTTCTGAGTCATAGAAGAAAATCGATCTCATTGTTAAAATGTTTACCTATTATCTTTCTTTTCACCAGTATAGTATTAATCAATGTAGGTGAACAGATTTCTTAGTTGGTGTCTCTGAAAAGCTAGAACGTGACATGAGTAGACCTGAAAAGACCTGTTGAAAAATACAGGAGTGGAAGCTAGAGGAGATGAGGAGAGCTCTCAGATATAGTGTGGATCTGAGCCCAGTGGATGAGAGAAGGGTCGAGGGTGGAAAGGCAGAGAGAGGCTGTAGTGGTGTCCTTGAAAGTTTTGTCTATGATGAGGAGTCTGGTGGGGAGTCCCTGAGCCAGTGTCAGCTGGCTGGAGAGTTTCCTATCCAGGAATGGGTCATCACTGGTACTCCTACTATGCTGGGTCACTGGCTGGAGTAGCCCTTGGCAGCCTGGTACAAATGCTGGCAGATCAGAAGGGCACTGGCAGGCACTGTTTGTCCATATGTTCACCACAGCAGTAGTTTGAGCGTAGTGTTTGAAAATCTACCACATAAAGATTTGAAGAGGACTCACTCATACTCCAAATCATTCCAAGGTTACAAATTAGAGCCCAAATTATTAGAATGTACTATGTATTTCTAAAGAAAATAGTGTCAAGAGAAGGGAATTCATATTCACTAACACATCAAGGCATTATCACTGAACATTAAATGATCCCATTACTAATGCCACCACCATTGCTATCACCACCACCATCACTACCACTATCACTGTCACCACCATCACAACTATCATTACAATGTCCTTACCACTACTGTCATCACCATTACCACCATCCTCATCATCATACCCTATCTCCATGACCAATACCCTTATCACCAGTGCCACTGTTACCACCATTGCCATTACGTATAAGAGAATCTTTAGTGATGAAAAGAAATCTGCTTGCAATGTACAATTCCTGGGCTTTGGTTCTGCTTTTGTGACTTGTTTGCCGTGTGACTTTGGGTAAGTCCCTGTGAATCTTCATTTGATTTTTCCATTGAGCAAATAATTACAGTACATCTTCAGTGCCATGCTGTTTTATGTGAAGGACAGAGTAGAATGAGATTATCATTAAGTCTGACTAACTGCACACTTTGAAGCTTAAGATCCAACTGTGTTGCCCTATAGCTGACCACATTCAAGCCTTCATGAAAACAGTGGTCATGGTAGCAGCAGAATGGGAAGTGACCCTGCCCTGATTAGAATACCCAAGGACAATAAAAGAGATTTTATATTTTACACAGTTCCTGTGGGGAGCAATAAATGCATTGCTAAACTCAAAGACCTCAGAAATAAAGAGAAAATTCAGTTCAGATCTTGACAATTGAGATTTAACTCATACTTATTGAAGTTCAGGGAGGGTCAGGTACCCCCATCCCTGGCCACACTGTTTTATGTGGGTAAGCTAGGGACTATGATTCTTGGTGGCCATGTGTTTTCTAGAGCTGCTGGAGGAGGATAGTGTGTGGGGTGGGGCCTGTCTGGGACAGGGACAGGAATGTTGCTAGAGTACAACTCAAGGGTGAAATGAAGGCCATAGGATCTGGGTGATGACAGAGGCAGCTGCCACAAGCCAGAGTCCCAGCCACATCTGGGCTGCCGATTGCACAACCCAGCTGTCGGCTGGGCCTTCTGACTCCCCAGTGGAATACATTGGCTGGGAGATGGGTGAGGGGGACTGGAGGTCTTGGGAAAACTCAGCACCTGCAGAAGGGTCTGGTGAGTGCATCTTCTTTTTGGAGGGTCCCCTGGCTGAGGGTAAATGTGGGAGTAGGGAGTTGAAGAAGCTTGTTCAGTTCTCAGTATCCTAGTTGGTCAGCTCTCTCTGAGACTCCCATGTTCCTGAAAGGGGAATTTCCACAGTTCCCTTCCCACCCATCTTGGAGACTGGGCAAAGGTGGAGGGTGAACTAAGGGGCAAAAGGGAAATGGAAATTCCCTTAAAGTTGGCAACAGGATGGAGGTACCATGTACAGGCTTGAAACTGCAAATCTGTGACTTCAACTTCATTCCAGGAAGGAGGCGTTCTTCACTTCAACACACCCCAGACCCCAAACTCCTGACCAGAGCCCTGGAGGGCCTTCCTTTGCCTGGAACCTGAAAGGGATCCAGGTCCCCCATTCTCTCATCTATCTGTGTCCCTTATCTGCAGATCTTACAGCTGGCACTCGGCAAGAGGAAGGCAGAGGCTGGAACCAACCTTGAGGGCAAGAGCCATATCTCACTTTGGGAAAGGTGCTCCCTACTGCTTCCCTAGTAAGACTGGGCTTCCAGGGAAGCAGGTAATCTGAGAAGGGAGGACCTGAGGGAGGGGGCGTCCTTACTCTCATTATCAGCAGAGCTCCTCTGGGATGAAAGAACACTGTAACTATTTGGGGGCTTCACTTTTTTTCTGGGAACTGGCACAAGACACAGAAAGTATTGTACTTCCTTAAGTCTAAGACATCATTCATTGTGAAGAGCACTATTGGTGTAATAATGAAATTTGTTGTTTTGGTGTTCAGTGAGGGGTCAGGAAGCCTTTGGGTGGGACTAGGGATGAATACCCTTCAGAGATTCAAGCTATCTTCTTCTATCAGCAGGATTTGGGGTTTCCAAAATGAAGCCAGATTTCTAACCATCCAGGTTTTCTTTCTGCAGTGGTGGCTTTGATGGAGGTGAGATGGTTAAGTGACCAACTGGAATCATCTTCTTTTTCCAAAATTTTACCTGCAACTCATTTCTCATTCAAGAAGAGCAATCTCTGAGGGCCAAAGGTCCCAAGCCATGCTGAGATAGCTTTAGGGGCAGGAATACCAAAGAAATCATCCTGATCCAGGACAGCATGGAGCCTAAATACATCTCTCTTTGAATTCTACTCTTAGCAGTCACACAGAATAAGTTACAACCTTTAGGAAAATGCCACATCTTCTCTTCTTTTGGTGAAATTTTCATACCCAATTTCTTTCCTTTTAAACATGGTTTCCAGATCCCTCCCCCCATCTGCGTGCTCTTTCTATTTGTCAACATCCTGTTTATAGGGTTGAACCCACAAGTAACACCATACATCAAAGATGGTGTGGCATCCACAAAATCTTTTTCAGTGATGATTTGCACATTTTTCCATTCTAAGACTGCGCATACTTTGTGTCTCTCAGTTTGTTTTCTACTAAGCTTGTAGTCAATTAAAATTCTTATGTCTTTTACTTGTTAGTTTCCTATATTCTGGAAGTCTAGATTTGTCTGTTTTCTTGAATCTTGATGTAAGATTTTCCCCTGCTCTATATTTTAAGTTCTTTATTTTGTTAAACTGACCTTAAAATCTCAGTCAGTATATTAGTTTCCTGTGGTTGATTTGACAAATTTTCATAAGCTCAGTGACTTAAAAATAACACAGATTTATTATCTTACAGGTCTGGAGATCAGAAGTCCAAAATGGGTTTCACTAGGTTAGGTGTGGGCGGGGCTGTGTTCCTCCAGAGGCTCCAGGAGAGAACCAATTTCTTGGTTTTTTCTCTTTCTGGATTGCTTATTTTTACTGGCTCATGACCCCTTCCTCCATCCTAAACTCAGCACCATAGCATCTTCAAACCTTTTTCTAAATGTACTTCCATCATCACATTTCCTTCTCCTACTCTGCAAAACACAGTATTTTGCGATACATTTGGCTTATCTACGTAATCCAGGATAATTTCTCCTTCTTGAGGTGTTTAATGTAATCACATGTGTGAGATTTCTTTAACCATGAAAAGTAACATGTATGTTCATAGGATGAGAATGAGGACTTGGACACTTGAGGGCAGCCCACATGAACCTGTCAAGACATTGGGTCCTTGTTCTATCATTTAATATTTTAATTATTAGTGTTGCTAGTTATAGCATGGATTGAATTTATTAGAATCCAGCCATTATTTTCATTCAGACTATTAAGGAGAATGTTGAGGAAGACAGAGGTTAGTAAAGAATTAACACTAGAAGCCTTCTGCAGGGTGACACTGATTAATACATGCTCTCACTGATTAAATCAATAATGCAGTTAAACTCTATAGAAAGCTAACTTCTTTTTATTCTGCTTCTTCTCCCCTTTGGTCTTTCTGCTGTGAATACAATTTATACAAGTATTATACTAAGTCCCACAATATAGAAGACAGACAGACAGACAGACACACACACACACACACACACACACACACACACACACACACACATTTCCTATTTTCTCTACTTTCTTAAATTTCTTTTCCCTTTCCATTTCTATGTTCTTTTGTGTTATATGAGGGCTTAATATATTTTTATCTCTCTTATTTGAAAGATACAAGTTTATTTCTTTCTGAAGAAGGCTTACTTTTTTTTTACACTACTGCTTAACAATGTCTAAGCTGCTCATAATATCTACTCGTAAGTAGAAGGAAGAAGCAGTCCCTAAGTCTTATATATTATTTTCCTGCATTCTATTCCCATACATGTAATATCTCAAAATTAGTCTTCATAGTAACTACTATTTCATAGAATCAATGTATGTTTAAATTTAACTACATCTTGACCATTTAATTTGCTTTCTTCATTTCTCACCTAACACTACTAACCTCTGATTTCAATTTCTGTCTTTCTGAGAACACTTGTCAGGTTTCTTATGCTCATTTCTAAAATTTCCCTTTTCTTTTCATTTTTCATTCTATGATGCAATTTGGGTAGCTTCTACTTTACAAATTCTCTTTTGTCTGATATTTTAAATTTTGACAATTCTATTTTTAATTTCTAGGAGTTACTTGTTTTATCTTCAATTTTATCTGCTCTTTTTAGAAAGTATATTGTTCCTTATTTATTTAGTCTTTAGTCTTTAATAATTAAAACCTTTCAATTACATTATCTTGCTGATAGTTCTATTATCTGAATTCTCAGAAGTCTACTCTAACTTCTTGTTTACTAATTCTTGGTGTGATAGAGACATTTATCCCAAGTTTTACCTTCAGAGGATAAAGAAATGAGGTTTAATAAAAAGGCTTTGCAAACAACAAAGAAGTAGACGAGCGCCTGCTGGTAGGAGTGTATGGGACTCTCATCTAGGATTGCACATGTGTGTATGTGAGGGTACATATGCTCACATGGAATGAAGGAAGGAAAGCTAGCATGTCTCAGAAGGGTGTGCATGCATGTGCACATTTACTATTAAAACCACATGAGCAAGAGAACATCCAGAAGAGAATAGTGGGTGTGGGAGAGGTGAGGAGAGGACAGAAGCAGAGTCCTTTGCAGTGAGAAGCCCAGCCTGGGTTGGTGCTGATGGAGGTCAGGAGCAGAGACATGGTTCCGGAAGACCCAGAAGAGGCTGAAAATCAAAAGTGGAGGATGAAAGAAATGCTTTATCCTAAACACAAAAACAAGAAACAAGCAATAAACACTGTTAGGCCTTGAAGAATTCTGTTAGAGTGGAGTACATCCCCTCCACCTTTTGCTTCAGGGAGGCCTCATTTCATTACTGCAGCCTGGTAAGATCTATCAGCCAGGAACACCCAGGGCCCCATACTCTAGGTACCTGCTGCCCACTGGCATCTATTTCTGGTGAACCATTCCTATCCTATGAGGCAATGTTCCCTCAGAAAGCAGGCCCCAGACTCAGTGTCCTGGCCCTGAGGTCAGCACTTCCCAGAAGCCTGCTTTGACATTGCCCTGGTCTTCACCTCTGAGTTGTCCCTGGTGCACTATGGTCCTTTCCTTTCTGTCTGTCTGCAACAGTCTTGGAAGGCCCAAGAGGCGGAGGACTTTTCTGAACAGAGTATTTCTAGCCATCAGTGTTTATTTCCATCCACCCACAAGATGGGATTGTTTCAATACATACTCCTTCCAATTAGTTGTGCAAACTCAGTGTGCATGCCTCAGCTAGAACTGCTGCAGCAGGACTGTGCTGTGGCGGCACCCACCAATAGGAAGGAAGTAAGGTTGGCATGTCCCAGAAGGCTGAGCTGGGGTCAGCACTGGGCTGGTTGCCTCTGAGGCAAAGTCCTCAGGCAGGTCTAATTCAATTGGCCCAGGGAAGACATGAATTCTGCAGAAAGTTCCATAAGATTAGAAGTGCGGGGGGAGGACAAACAGGAACCAGTGTAGAAGAAAGAGAATTGTCCGGTTTAGAAAGATCTGTCTCTGGGAATTTTGCCCACTAAACTCAGAGATTTTAACTGAGCTACATGGATTTAGGATAGGCACCAAGAAAGGATGATAAATGAGGCAGTGTGGGCTTGAGACCAAATTGTGACAGAAATAAGAACAGAGGCCACCCTTTCCCACAGAAAGGAGACATCCTTATCTACTAGTGTCTTCTTATTCCCTCAGAGTCCCTGTCAAGATTCCTCCCCAAGCCCACATCCTGGGGCCAGATGGAAAGGAGAGGCTTCTCCTGACCCAAGCTGAGCTCTCCTTCTGAGTCCTCAGTCTAGGGTCCTCAGATCCTTCCTATCCCTTAGGTCTCTTCTGTGATGTCCTCTGCTTACAGAACCCAGGGTGTGCCAGACCCTCCCAACACCATTTTATCCCTTGTGACCATCACAAGTGGATAAGTTTATCCACTTATCAGTTGTCTGCCCCCACAATTTCTATGAGGATACAGGTACTGCCTTATTCTCTGAGATATTTCTGGGATCCAGGCCCAGCAGGAATCATCCATGGAGGTACAAAAGGACAGCCCTCATCTTTTGAAGTAGATAATCTTCAGAGAAGGAAAAAGTCTGCATTCACAGAGTAGCTAGAGGAGAACTTGCCACTTATAGTGCTCCAACCCTCCACAGTAGAAGTGGATAAGCCTTCCACAAGATCCAGAGCGATGGGGAAAGTTGGGTTGTTGAAGGGTAATAGCATGCCAGTGTAGGCCCATAGGCTGTGAGGTGGGCCGTGTGGGGCACAGAGGTGAGCATGCAAGGCTGAAGCAGCAGGGAAAGCACAATGGCTTTGCCAGATGGCAGTCTTCTCTCTGTGGCTGCCTCCTTACCAGTGTCTTATCACCAGTCTCTTGTTGGTTAAAATAGCAATGATGACATAAATCACATGGTGGTAGTGGGGCTATGATGGGGAGAAAACCAGGGACACCCAGGAGAACCAAGTTCAAGTTTTCAGACTCATGATGTGCACGTGTGCAGGTCACCTGGCAGTTCTGACCTTCCTTCTGCCCATCTGTGATGACTATGGCTCACTTATTTAATCAAGAAGTAGTTATTAAGCATTTGTTACTTATCAAGTACACAACAAGGTACCTGAGATTGGTCATATGTTAATCAGATATGGTCCTTTCTGGCTAGAGCTGCCAATCCAGTGGGAGGACCATACATTAAATAATCTCATCTCTGCATTTATCTTGCCCTAATCAGAGGGCTTAATACTCTTCCTTTTCTTCCTGTTCTTTTTAATTATTATTTTGTAAGTCAGGTATCAAGTCACTCTGGTCCTACCACTAGATTGCACCTCAAGAAAGTCATCAGGAAAAAGTCTCCATTAAATGTGGGGGAGCACACGGGGTGAAGGTGTGGGGTGGAGGAAGGAAGAGGCAGCGGCTGTCGAGAGTCACAGCAAGGATGAAGCTGGGACAGGTGAACGATTGTCCCTTCTTCCTTGGACAAGACTCTCTCAAGAGTTGAAGCCTTGGCCTGAAAACCACTGGCCTAAAGAAGCTTAACAAAGTTTTCCCCGATAGTGAGGCGGTGATTACTCAGGGCTCCTGGCAGAGCTCCTGGCAAAAATCATAGGAAACGACTGGTGTGATCATTTGAGTGAGAAGTCCAAGTCCTGGTTCAGATACAGGGTGGAGTTATTCTCATTGTTCTGTTTCCCATTTTTTTTCCCAAGTTGTGGACAGAACCTCAAGCCCCTGTAGGACCTCAATTTGCCCTTAATTCCAATGTGGGAGGGATCACTAGTATTCTCTGTGTCTGATTCTCCTCTTCGGGGTTCGTGAGAGGATGGTGTATTAAGTGGCCACTGAGGTGTGTGCACTTATGCATGAGAGGGGGAAACATGGATATATTACATAGAGGACCCCGCCCTGAATAGTCACTCAGCCTGCTGTCAGGTGAAGTCACTGGTAGTTGAGGGTTAATTATTAGTGGAATAGCATGGCCTATCCTGACTAATATCAAACTGACCACAGTGTGCCTTCAGTGGAGAACAGATGGGAAGCAGATAGAGAAGAGTCATCTTCCAGAAGTCAATAAAACGAGGAGGGAAAAGGAAATTTTTTTTTTTTTTACTTAATCCTCATCAGAAAGAAGAGAAAGAAAAGACTAACTAGGATACTTAAAGTGAGAAGAATTTTGATATACTGTCCACTGTCCAGTCGGTGAGACTTCCAAAGACTCTGAGAAAAGCAGTCAATCTTTAATCCAGGGTCCACCTGGCCCTTCTCTATGTATTAATGCAATGTTATTTGTCGAATCCCAGACGCAGTACTAGGACAAGGGGCACAGAGATGAAAGTGTAAACTCTCTGCCCTTGCTAAGCGCAGAGCCCAAGAGAGAAAGGAGAAACCCATAGAACCCTACAGTCTCCAGAAAAGTGCTTCCAGGGAAATCCTGAGTGGTTATAATAATGTGGAAAGGAAAATGAAAGAAATTTTTATCTTTCTCATAACAGGCATGGACACAAGAAGTGGAGAGAGGATCGCAGTCCAGCTTGAGGGAATTCAGTTACCTCTCAGTCACTAATTCCACACATGCTCATTGAGCATCTGCGGTGTATAGGCACAGTTCTGTTTGCAAAGAGTGTGCATAAGGGCACAAGAGAGATGTGCAAAGAATCAGAGTTGGACCTCATTGTACTAAACATGAAGGGTCCTGCTGTGCATTTGGGAAAGTTGAATCTAAGTAGAGATCCACCAGTCACCATTTACGCATTCATGGAATGCCTAGAGCTGTCTGGGGAGCTGTGTCCAAATGTAGGCACCCAGTCAGGCTGAAGTGGGGCAGGCATCTCCTCAGGGTGGCAGCAACACTACAGCCTAGAGAGTCATACATCCCGGTGACGGGAGAAGCCACCAGCCTGAGCTAAAAAAGCACATTAAGGGATGAAGCAAGAACTCTGGAGAGAAGACAAGCTTCGATGTCAACATCTGAGAGGATTAGGATCAGGTCACAATGGAAACAAAGGGGCTGCGCAGAGCCCTGAGGACACGGAGCCAGGCCCCAAGTCCTGTTATCCTTGGTACTGGCTGAGGGGGTTGCTGACCACAATGTGCTGGGCTTATTTGGATTATGACAATTTTTCAAGTTTTAAAAATCACAAAAATGACATTTGAGAAAGAAAGAGAGAGAGAGAACGAGAGAGAGAGAGAGAGAGAGAGAGAAGTGAAGAGAGAAGGGCCAGATACCTCCATTTCTCCAGAATGGGCAGAGATAATGACCTTGATCAAAACCAGGGAGGAGTAACCCCTGCCATTTTGCAAATGACCGTGAAAGGCTCTGTCCCAATGTGGAGAGATGGGTCCTGACCACGGATTCCAGATTCTCAACATATGACCCTCTGAGTTGCTGCACAAGGACCACCAAGTTGCCCACCTCACATGTGAAGAGGTTAAAAGTTGCCTGGGACCTTTGGAACCACTGTTCCCCAAACTCTTCTTGATTGTGGGGCCCCAGAACCATGTGCTCAAACTTCCCTTTTCTTAGGCCAGGACTCCAGGGCCTGTATGGCACTTTTCACATATGTGCATGATTTCTTGGTTTATATTGGTCTTTTTCTGTCTTTAATTAAATTTCTTTTGGAAAAAATCCATCTCCACAGAACCAAGGGATTAAAATTTTTCAGTTTTCTTTTTGATTTTTGTTTTTGTCCCATCTGTGCCATAGCTTAGGGCCTTTTATGACTGGTTTTCATGTTGAAGACAGCAGGCACCTGACAGAGCTGGGGTGTGGGGGTGTAGGGTGAAGTGACTGCTTGGGACCAGACAGGTGGCAAAACCAGTGAGAATTTTAGCTCCTAAGCGGGTGCCACATACTTTAAATGCCTTTCTTGTGGGGGAGGATTCTCAAAGGACCACAGCCTCAATTACCAACCCCGAGCCTTCATTGACACCCTCTTCCTTAAACTCTCCTGCCTCATCCTGTGTGGTCAGGTCCCTGCCTGGAAGCTCCATCATCAAAGGGAAGAGACAGAGCTGGCTTGTTGCTCTGTATTTGTCTTGGGACTGCGTGTCCCTAGGAGAGCCTCCTGGCCTCCCCAGCCAGGAATAGCATTGAGTCTACACGACCAGCCTGCCTGCCCTGCCAGACCTCTGAATTGCTTGTTTTTATTAAAATTCTTCTGCACGCGCAATCCCGGATGGTGTGTGGATCTTGGACGAGGTGGTGTGGAGGACCCGAGGAGAGGAAGGCCTCAGGCTTATTTGGCCTGCTGTTTATTTGGCCTGCCTTTCCACAGTAACAGAGAATGGAAGTCCATAAAAGTAACCCTAGATCTGCGCCCCAGAGCTGGACAGGGTGTGATACGAGAGCCTAGCAGGCTTTGGCTGGGTCTGGCCCCACCGCCCCCGAATACACAGAAAGCACCCAGGGGGCACAGGAGAGAGGAAGGGACAGTGCTCTCTGCATTGGGCAAAGCTCCTGAGAAGGCTCCCTCTTGGCCCCTCCCTGCTGCCTCCTGCCCAGTGCCCGTCTGCTGGCCACTCTCCTCCAGCACAGGCAGCATTCTGAGACAGGCAGGGCCGCCTGTGACACTGTGACCCTCCTGCAATGCAGGCGCTTGGGGGAACAGGGCTGGGTGCCTTTCTCGAGCACTGGCCTGGTCCCAGGCTCCAAAGCCCATGCTCCTTGGGGCTGTGGTGTTACCTCCCTAGGTCCAGACATTCCTTGGCACTCCTGGCCTGGGCTTGGAGGGGAGCAGTGGCCCCAAACTCCAGAGTACAATCTGTTTTGCATGATTAAACTTACACATAGCAACTCTATTCCCACCATTCAGTCCGATTTACCTGGTTTCCTTCTTGAGCCCTGATCTCCATTCTCTGGGCCTTCAAGATAGGACTTCCCCTGGGAGGCCCTGGGCAGGACAGATGGATGATAGTAGACTGTGCAATGAGACTTTCAGCCTAAGTGTGTGCTTTTCAGTGTTACAGGTCACAGCTGAGAGCCTTGGCTTGTACTTCCAACAGCCTGGGCTCAGAAGCCCTGCTGAAGTAACTATCCTTGCAAGACCCACGAGGGATCTGGAGAGGAACGGGAGTGGCAGAACAGTTTTCAAGGTAGGAAACTGCAAAAGTTCCAGCATCTGGAGCCAAAGGTTCAATATGGAAAATTTCAGGCTCCAAGTGGGGTTCCAGAGGAGGAACAAAGGAGCAAGGGGGCCGAGACGTTCATCCCCAGCTTCTGAGGCCTGGGGCTCCCTGACAGGCAGGAGATACACAGAGGGTCCAATATCATGCTCTAGTAGCAATCTGTGGGGCTCAGGGATGCTGGCCCAGCACCTTCCTCACCAGGCAGAGGGAAAAACATGCAGCAGCAGCCCTGACTCCTAGGGGAGCACTCCAGAGGAATTTCAGTCTTCAATGTTCCAGGGGCAGTGAGGCATGGTAAGAAGGAAGTTTCTCTAAACAAGACCCAGCTTTTAGTGTAAGAGCCAGTGTCCCCCACAGAAGGAGCGGGCATTGATCTTGGCAGGGGGCTCCTTCCTCATCCTCACATTCCTGCTGAGGGCTTCCTCCAGCAAGGCTGAGGCACAGGGTAGCCTGGAGGATGAAGCGATGGAATCAAATGGGGTGGGGGTGCCAGGCACGGAGGCCAGGAATGGCTGCAGCCTGGCAGAGCTCCTGGCAGACTTCCTCTCTGCCTGGCTCAGCCCCCACTGCTGCGTCCCCCAGTGCGACCCTGCTTGGCAGACACGCTCGAGTGGCAGGACTCCCACCTGTCATCAGGAATCACCGAGGTCCCCAGGCACCCCACTGACCCGGTGTCTGGCTGGGGCTGTTTGACCAGGCCTAGGAGGGGCCGCCTGCCCGCCGCCACCAGCATCTCCAACGCCTACTTGGGCCTCCTCTGGGCTCCTGGAGCCAGGCCGAGAGCGTGCAGCCCGCCGGCTTGTGGCTGGGGATTTCACTTGGAGCCGCTGCATTTGGAACCCATTATTTAATCATTAATTTCCTCCTCTCGTCGACCCTTTCCACTCTGCCTCAGCTCGGCGCCCCCACCCCAGATTAGATCTCCATGTGGTGCTTTGCAGTGATCCCTAGCCCGGCTTCTGTGCCGGGAACCAGGCGGGAGGGGGAGCAGGCAGCAGGGCTGTCCCGGGCTGCTCATGGTTGGTGGGAAAAGGAGATGGAGCCGCCGAGGCCTTGCTCTGCAGGGCCGTAGGATCTAAATGTCCAGACCCTGATCTCAAGAAGCTGGGGAGTGCCTGGCTGGGGGGTGTCAGAGCAGGGGGACCTCCAGAGATTCAGGGAAGTGCAGCCAAATCTAAGGAGCTATAAGCCTTATGGCCAGAATGGGGTTTCCTGCCCCATCTCCCTGGGGGTTCGTGGAGGTGAGGAAGGAAGAAGAGCCAGTCTCAGAATTGCAGCAGTCAGTGTCCTCTGGCATCCTCACGGCCAGCCTCCGTCCCCCTGAGTAACAAGCGTGGCCCTCCCTCCTCTCAGGAAGGGGTTCAGCTTCCGCAGCATTGAGGGCACTGACCTGGGCAGAGAGGAGCCATCTGGGCTGAAGGAGAGGAGAGCAGCCTCTCTACCAGGCTTGACAGCACCAGGAGCAGATGAGGACAAGACCCATCTTCCCTGTCTCTCCTCTGCACAGGTGTGTATCTCATGTTTGGTGATCTGAGTGGAGGCTGTGACCACAGCAAGCTCCATTCCTGGGAGAGACAAACCTGGGGACACTGCGTACCTGAGTGGGAGGAGCCACTGGAACCTGGAAAGAGGAAGGAACAAATTTGTTAGGTCTCTTCCATACACCCTGCCTTCATCACCTCGTCCTCGCAGACGTTATCATCAGAAGCAGCATCACTGCTTCTATGGGCCGGAGCTCCTTCTACCATTAGTTCACGGTTTCTATCCAGCACACCTGTGAGGGGGTTACTACTGTCACGCTCCCAGGACAAAGGGGCATTCAGTCTCAGAGAGAAGTAACTTGCCCAAAGTCAAAGGGGAAGAAACAAGACCCAACATCCGTACCCTTCTGACATCAAAAGGGCTTCTTGCTACAAATTTTGTGAACTGGGTGTAGTTCTGGAGATAGGCTATCTCTACTCTTCTTTATGGCTCAGCCTCAGAAGAAGCTGTCCAGCCCAGGATTCACAGAAATATTTCAGCAGGAGATGAGAAGGGCATGGAATTCATCTTGCCCACAACACCATTCATAACAACATGCCCTTCCTCATTCCCCTATCCTGCAATGTCTCCCTTCTTCCTAGGCCCACCCAGCCACCCCTTCCCTGCATCCCCAGTGCCTTCTCAGAGAGGCAACCCTTACAGCCTGGTCCCAGCATTTTCCCTGTGTTGCTCCAGCAGTTTCCTGGGGGATAAGCTCTGCTCTCATCAGCCCAAAAACTTGAGGGGAGAAAGAGCATCAAAGGACTATCTGTGTCAGGGGAGACCCAAGGCAGGACGAGCAGGCGTGGCTTTCTCGCCCATCGCCTCACCACTGCCCACCCTCTCTTGGTGTGTGAGTTCAGGGCTCTCCCTCTCCTGCTCATGCTCACTGATCATACTCACTGCTAACTGACAGAGGCTGGGAAAGGACACCACTTTTTCTTCCTCTTCTCCTGCTTTTTCCCCTTCTGCTCTTTCTTTTCCTCCTTCCCCTTCCCCAGTATTAGTATTAGTATCTGTATTATTTTGCTTCCTAGCCTTGGACCCCCTTGATTGTGCTTGGGGAAATCTCTCACCCAAAAGAGTCCCAGTGCATGACAGAGTCCATCTCCCACTTCCACTGCAGGTGCAGGAGCCAGATGCTCTCCATGCTGTTGAGACCAGGGCATCTATCTGATCCTCTGAATGCGAGGTACCCTGCCTGGACTTTGAACCCAGGGTGGGAAGGATTATCCAGGTGGTGGTTGCAGCAGCAGCCTTGGGGTTCCATGGACAGCAGCATCAGCAGTGCCAGGACTGCATATCTTAAGGACCTTCTTTGCTACTTTGAGGTGGGCTCTGGTTCCTCATCCTTCCCTGCTCACATCTGCTCTGAGCTACCTTTCCACTTTTCTATGCAGTACCATACAATAGCTTTTCTCTGCTTAAATTAACCAGACTAATTTTTTTTTATCACTTACAACTGACACAATCAGAGTTGTCAGTGCCTTGCAGTGGCAACTATCTACATCTTGGAATCTACTTGGCCTGCAGTCTGTATGCAGATACAAGGTCCCAAGCTGACATCATGTCCAGTGCCAGTGTGGTTCTCCAAGTCAGACACTTATTTTTCCTAGAAGTAAGAGCACGTGATGTAATGAACAAGGTTGGGCTTTCGGAGGCCAAAAACAGTGTTGAGTCCCAGTCCTTTCTCCTCTCAAGAGAATATTTCTTAATCTTTTTAGGTCATAGGGCTTTTTAATCTGCAGAGTTCTGTATAATAAAGCCAGGAGATATCAGTTGTTACAAAGCTAAATGAGATGATTAATGAACAAAAGTTCCCAAAATAATGTCTGGCATGCGATGACTCTAAGTGGGCACTTTCTAATTATTGACTTTAGTTTCTCACTCTTCTATCTATCCATGCCCTTTGCCTTATGAATTTTTGGTTCCTCCCACTACAGATAGAGTTTGTAAATCCTCAACTGTGTGTGTTCATATATGTAATTTACTTTGGCTAGTGAGATGCTGCAGGATGTAGGTTGAATATCTCATCACAAGGTGCTTAGAATCAGAAATATCTTGTTTGTTTTGTTTTACTTTTTTTGAGACAGGGTCTCACTTTGTAGTTTAGGCTGGCCCTGAACTCACTATGTAGCCCACACTAGCCTCGAACTCAGCAATCTTCCTTCCTCTGCCTCCCGAGTGTGAGAATACAGATGTGAACCACTATGCTGGGCAAGGACCAGGAATGTTTTGGATCAGAGGTTTTTTGAATATCAACATTGAAAAGTTAGCATATATACAATGAGACATCTCAGGGATGGAACCCAAGTATAAACATGAAATTATGATATATTGCATAGACACATTCTATATACACAGCTTGTATATAATTTTAAATATATGGAACATGTTACCTAATTTTGTTCTGAAACAAAGTTTCATGGCATATAATTTGCTGCTGGGGTAAGTTTTGGAGAGTAGAGTCTTTCAAATTTCACAACTTTTAAGTGTGACACCTGCATAGGCAGGGACTTGAAGTGTGTCTGCATGTTGGAGCTGACCCTCTGGGGATTCTACTATCACTCTGGAAAGGATATGGTTGGGAGAGGTGGTAGTTAGAGGAGAATTTGAGACTCATGGAGCACATCCACCTATAACCTGGGCCAAAACTTGTTGATTCTCAGATGTACAAGTGAGAATAAATGATTGTTGTTTGAAATCATTAACTTTGGAGATGGTTTGCTATACAGCAGTTCTGAAGCCATTGTTAAATGTTGTGCTCACTACTAAGAAGTCTGAGGATAGGTAATTCAGAGATTTGCATTGAACAGCCTTCAGAATGCTATTCAAAGCTGCCATTTTATCTAGCATTTTGCTTTGCAATCATTGGTGTATGAAACTGGTCCCTATCATTGCAAGTTAGTTCCCACACCTCTAAACATGTCCAAGCTCTATCATGAGATGAATGAACAGTGAAGGTTGAGAGGTACAGTGCAAAAGCTGGACAGAAACAGGTCCGTTAGTTGGTCCCTTTCATGAGCTTTCCCGGAAGTCCCTCCCACCGTATGTTTTATCTTATTGTCTCATCTTTATTTTATTGTGTACCATAGCTGCTGGAAATCTCAGGAAGCAAAGTATTTTCAGTGGATCACACTGATTCTCCAAACAGATCTAAAGTTCTGATAGTTAGCAAAAGGAGAAAAATCTATTTTGGATTTATCAAGAAGCTACCATGTGCCAGCAGCATGCTCATTGTTAAGGATATAGCTGACCCTGGACTCTTGACCTGGTGCTGAGGAGAGAGAAGAAAATCAGAGCTGCACAGTTTTTTGCTATTCTCCAGCATGGAGTGAGGGTTTGGAAGGCTCTTGTGCCAAATGCGAAATAGGCCAAGGGAACTTTTTCTTCTCTAGCCACCTATCCTTACTATCCTTACCTCTCTCAAGCCCCTCATCCCTGGGATATTGTGGTAATGGTGGCAGAATTTGAAACTAATCTTTTAAGGTCATAGGTCATTTTTTAAATCTGCAGAGTTATGTGCAATAAAGCCTGGAGGTATCAGTTGTTACAAAACTAAATGAGATGATTTGAAACTAATCTTTCAATGAGGTGGAGGGGGAGAAAGTGAAGACGCTTTTCTTTTCATAGTCAGAGGGAAGAATTTTAGCTGTTGCCAGTAGCAACAGAGAGGACATCCTGTGGCCCCAGCCTATGGGAGATCACTGGTTGGCCCTCATATAACTGCTTGGGTGGTAATGGATGATGCCAACCATAGAGAAGCAGGTCTTTCTAGATGCTGACCTTACATCTGGGTTCATGGTTCCTCTATGGTTCAGATGAAAACTGGCTCTTATTTTATGTGTTTGGAAGATAATTGATGAGGGCTTCAAATTTATACAGAGATTCAACCATTGATGAACTATTGAGTTGCTGACTGTGCTGTGCAGGGAGGAGGCTGGTTGGAGGTAGGGCATGAGCCATAAACTAGAAGGGCGTATCCTGAGTCCTATCTCTTCTTGTTCCTCTCTTCTTCCTGGTTGCCATAACTTGAGCACCTTTTCCTCTGCCCTGCTCTTTGCACCTTGAGATCACCTGGCCATTGACTAAAACTGTGAAGCAGAATAAGCCTCTCTTCTAAGTTGCAAGTGTCACATCCTTTGACTCAGAGATGGGAAAGTAACTCACACTTTCCCAGTGTAGTATTTTCCTGTCCAGATCTCATTCCCCTACTTCTGTGTTCTTTTCCCCTCTGGTCTTGAGCATTTTATTGAGCCTCATCACTTTTTCCATTCCCTCAGGATTCATGCTGCTGTTTTTATTTTGAAGTATCCCTTCTTTCAGGCACTGATGCCTCACAGTCTACCTTGAATGGGAGAAAGCCATGAGCTGAAAATAAACATTGAGGTGAAAAAAAAAAAAACACATCTATGATAATATTAAAATCATTTCATCTACATAAGTGATCAGGCTACTTCAATGTAGTGCTAGGGAAGTCTTACCCCATAGTGGTGCCTGGGGGGAAGGAGGGAGGGCAGGGTTTGAGACTCATCAGCTCATCATTACTTATTGGCATTTGCTCTGTGCCAGGCGCTGTCCTTGGTGCTGGGACCAGAGGCAAAAAGCAGGTGCTCCATGGGCACTGTCCCAGCAGAGGGGGAAGGCAGAGTGGGGCAACAAGAGTGAAGAACACTTCAGAAATCACTAGACATGGAAAGCAGATACAAGAACATGGAAACAGTGGGGGTGTCAGGACATGATACGAAAGCAGTGAGAAGAATCCAATCAGAGATCAGGCAGGACCATGGGGGATACTTGGGAACTTCGACTCTATGCTGAGAACTGAGTACAAACCTTGATGAGTTACAATATGTGGCAAGGGTTGGTATTTGAAGAGAGTGAAGTGGGAGAATGGTCTGAGAGGACCTGGAAGCCAGAGGGCAGGCAGTGAGGGGGCTTTGCCTTTGTGGAGACACAGGGCTCTCAGTCAAGGAAGAAACAGTGGAGAAGCTTGGAGAAAGGGATGAGCAAGAATGGCAGTGAGAACATCAGAGTGGCAGGCATGTGTCTTCTTTTCAAGAAAAGCCCAGAGGAGGAGATACTGCTCCTTCTCCTCAAACCTACCACCACATCTTTCCAGGTGCCAAACATGCTACTTCTCAGGGGCAGACTCTGG
>PVIR01014037.1:0-41087 GCA_004026965.1 Petromus typicus | reverse complement strand
CTGGCCCTGAGCTCAGCCTCAAACTCACATCACAGCAATCCTCCTGCCTCTGCCTCCCGAGTGCTGGGATTACAGGCGTGAGCCACCACGCCCGGCACTGGTATGTGGTATTGGTTGCCACTGGGGTGAGTTTCCACACCCAGTATTGTTATGTGGTTACCGGGGATTGAACCCGGGTCCTTGCGCTTGCAAGACAGGCTCCAGAACCACTGAGCTATATCCCCGGCCCTTAAAATTTAAATCTTTATTAGCACATTCTGAATACACATCATCATCACATTCAACATTGAGAGTTTGTACCAGAATATGACATGATTTGATTTTCATTTTTCCCCTTGAATAGTCTGTTTTATATTTAATTTTTAAAATATGTGTTATGCATATCTACATTGAAAACTTATGTTTATAAGATTATGAAGTTCTATTCTGAATTATAATCTTAAATCATACATACATACATACATCTATACTTATTTTGTATATTAAATATTTCACTTTTAAAATCTCAATAAAACTAATAAGTGAGCAAAAATTAATTTTACTTTTTACTATAATTATTTCCTACCTGCAAAGAGTCTGTTGAGAAATTCTGTTAAGTATATTGTACAGAGATAAATCTGCACTGCAAAGATTGTAATATATGTGGATAGTGCTCATTCCAAAATAACTTTTTAAAAAATTTCCACAATGTCCATAAAAAGGAGAATATTTGGAAAGCACAAATTTAGCAAATACGATAACTTTGCAGGGGCTAATTTTCTGCTAGCACATGAAAGGTGCTGTTCTTAATGCTCTGTGGACCTGAGGATTCCACGTCTTGGCATCTCAGCCGCCTCAACACTGAGAGAGAGGCCTGTCTCAGCTTACTGCTTCCCAGAATCAGGACAAAAGAGTGACCAGAAGGAAAAGTAAGTCCACTAACCTGGTCGTACAAAAGGATAAAATTTATATCCAGCATTTCAAAGCTTGCAGTTTGTATGATAAGAGACAGAAAGAAAAGAGCATACAGTAGGAGAGAGGCAAACCCGATCTTCAGGACTTGGATGTGAGCTGTGGTGCTGACATCCATGGATCCTGGCCTCTTGCGCTGCATTTTCTTAAGATGTCTCCACATGGAGAAGATGAGCAGGAGAAAATTTGTCAGGGACACAGCAAAGGGTATAAATGTGAACAAACCATTCATGAATATGAGAGGTTTGGAAATGTGTCCAGTGTTCATCATTCCTGAAGCATAAGATGTATTTTTTTTAGATGCACCATACCAGGCCCCAATGTGTTTGTCTGCCAGGACAATATTTAAAACCAAGAATAGCAGAGACACCAGCAGAATCCCTGAAACCACTTTTTTAACTTTCCATCCTAGGTAAAGCAAGAGATAGTTAGAAAAACTGGCTATCTTAAGAAAATAAAAGATGCTGAGGCTTGTAGACAACCAAAGGTTAAAATGATTGGTCACTATCCAGGCAATGTTTATCAGTCTTATCCTGCTGATCGGCATGAGCAACCCAGGGTCAACTCCAAGTGTGATCATGCCGAGGAGTCCTGTGCGGAGTGCAACAATTCTGGAGACTGCCAAAGCACTGAGTATTTGATCGACTGTAGAGACGTTTCTTCTCTTGATCCAGTCCATAAAGTTCACCATTGCTATGAATCCATTTCCAAAATATCCAATAATGATTTCCACATAAAATATGATGATAAATGTTCTCTGTAAAATACTGCTCATTGTGTGTACAAGTACTGCCTAAGTTTCCAGTGTTACTGCTGAAATAAAACACACATAAAAGGAAAAAAGAGAGAGAATAATATAAATCAATCTACTTATCTTTATTCTCATGTTAACACATGACAAACAGCATTTCTCTCATCATCAGTTACATGACTGTATTTAGCACACAGTAGTCAGAGGATGCGCTGCTGTCCTGAGAACACGCCAGATTTTCATGAATGAAGCTATGGACCAACTCTTTAGCACATCTTGATGTTTGCTTAATAGTATATATGCTAGTCTTGAAAGGCTTTATGTTATAAATTTTCAAAAATCACATGTACAGTACACAGATGAATATATTAATAATTCTTATCTATTAATAAATAATGATTTAAATAAAAGAGCAGTGTTTCCTAAAGACGGGAAAAAAATATGTATCAGAAACTTTAGAGATGACCAAGCTAACCCTACCTTCGTTTCTCAAAAACAAGAGTGAACAAAGAAATATAACTTCAAAATTTCACAAATTCCATGCATTTAGGAGAGCAACATATGAAGAAGGTAAATGATGCCAGTGTGAGAAAACCTTAAAGACAAAACTCATAAGAACAGAGACACAAATGTACCCTCAGTGTGGAATCAGAGGCAAAGATGTGATCTAGACTGAAAACACTGAGAAATACAAACAACCAGTCACTTTTCTCTTCTTCCCAAGACAAAATACCTACAACCCCCAAACTAAAGGAGAAATTGTTTCTTTAGCTCACAGTTTGTAAAGATTTCAGTCCATAATCAGCTGGTAGAGGGGCATCACAGAGCAGGAACGTTTACAGCACCTACATAATAGCAGAAGCAGCACGGGAACTTAAAACCTCCTTCTGCCCCTTATATTGTATCGAAGCTCCTGGGTTTAGGGCGGTGTCAAACCAATCAGCGGACTGATTTAGTAATCACACACCCTTAATTCCAGCACCACATAGTCTGGATTCAGCCACCTGTGCCCACATGTGGCTTTGTGCAGCATCTACACCCAAACCATGACTTTCAACCCCTAGTCCCCAGAGGTTCTTTATGCATAGACAGTTAGTGCATCGTAAAGAGTTTCGGAGTCCTAACAGGTTCAATACTGCTGGAAAGTTCAAGTCCAAAGTCCCCTTTGAGATTTCAGGCAAACACTTAGCTGTGAGCCCCTGTACAAATGAAAAAAAAAAAAAAAAGTTAAATACTTCCAGCATACAATGGCACAAGATAACTGGTTCCGTTCCAAAAGGTACAAGTAGGAGACATCAAGGAATGCAGTCAAAACAAGTCCACAACCCAACAGAGAAACCATTAAGTTGTGTGTTTCCATCTGACAATCCGTGGCAAGCGGTGAACTCTAAAGGCTTAGCGTGACTCCACTCTTATGACAGTTCCACTGATTTTAGTTCTCCTGGGTTTTCTCTTGGGTCAGCTCTGCTCCCTCCCTGCAGTTTTGCTCAGACAATGCATGATGCTGGCTTCTCCAAACTTCTGGCACCTGCCTTGCACCTTTGGGTTCACAGTTACAGCTTCCCACACTGGCCCCCCCAACCCCCCAGAGACACACAATCCGCCCTTGCAGGTCAATTTCTGAGTGGGAGCTTTCCTGACCTTGCAACTCCTACATTCTTCATTCACCTAAAACCAGTGCCATATAAGTGATGCCAGGGTCTGCGCCCCCTAGAGCAGTGGTCAGGCTTCCTTCTGTCTTGTCTGTGGAGGTTATTTGCCTGGATCACTGCCAAACCTGAATGCAATTGTGAGGAAGAAATTCTCTAGGCTGCCACCATGCTGGGACATGGTTGGTGCTCTGGGGCTTTCTCCTGAGATCAAATTCTTGCACTTTTCCAAATCTGAGACTGGAATAGTTGAGTCCTGCTGCTTCTTAGGATGCTCGCAGGCTATCTTTTCTTTTCTCGGGCTCCTTCCCACCAATCAAGTTCTCTTCTGATCCATGTATGCAGTCCACAGCTTTAGTGGAGCTTCCTTTCAGGCCAAACTCAACACAATTAAAATAATTCTTTTGAACCTCTTTGCTCTGAATTCACAACATAAATTTCACTAAAAGCCCCCCAAATTAGCCATGTGTCTGCTTCAACATTAGGCTTCCTTGAAATTTCTTCTACAACACTAGTCTGCTGCGCTTAATTTCAGTCTCATGCAAACTTTCTGCCAAGTCATAACACACTATTTAGTTTTCTTCCTCTTCAACAGGAAATGGGAACGCATGATGCCCTAAGTCTACCTCAAACAGAAGAGCCCAAAAGAGGAGATAACATTCAGTTGTTATAATTCAAAGTTATTATAGTCCAAAACACTGGTGGTTCAAATAATCAGCGAACTGACACAGTGGAGTAAACCTTTTGTCAAATTATAATGGAAATAGCAAGAATTTCTTAAGATAAGCTGACACTTACCATAATGGATAAATATAGATCATCAGCTGTTTATGTGAGCCATGGTATCGAATAAGTAAATAAAAGACACATGGATTCATAATTCAGAAATCTTTCTTACCATATGTTGCAAACTACATTGCTTGTATAGTAGGAAGAAAGCCTATGAGCTTTAACGTGACCAGTGGGTGGCAAAGGTGAAATATAAAGAGATATACAAACAGGTTAGAATCTGAAGGGTCAGGACCTCCTGTTCCCCTTGACATAGACCCCGATGTAGTTGGCACAGGTCAGCTTTGTCCACTCAGACATTGGTACGAGCAATTAGAGTTCCACTAGATTCTCCTGTCTCCCACCCTCCATGATCCATCTCGATAAACAAATTCACCTCAAGTGATTTTACTTTCTGTGAAGTATGTCAGTGTGATTGCTCTTTCTCCTCAGTGCTCACGAGGAGGCCAGTTAGAACTCATTCTTCCCATTTGGCCTGACACATTGCATAATTTTGTTTATTTTTCAAGACAAAGTATCACTATGTAGTTCGGCTGTCTTTGAACTCATGGTGTGGTCCAGGCTACTCTTGATCTCAGCCTCCTGAGTGCGAATTTGCACAAAAATAATAAAAGTACGCTATTGTCAGTCAATCTTGTGTTTTAACATATATCCAACAAATATATTCATATATTCTTATAAGGTTAAATAAAGTAATTTCTGGGTATGTCTTTAGAAATCACAAAGCACACTAGAACAAGTGGTAGAAAGCTTATAAGGTGATAGTCTCCACCGGTTTCATTTCTGTTGGAAGTCAGATGATCGACATGGACTTGAAATTTTCAATTATTGCAGCCAAAATCTCTCCTGCCATGGATCTGAGAGAAAATCTGGTTTCAGCTTCTTGTTTCCTCAGATCAAGATAAATTAATAGCTGCAAAAAATAGAGGAAGCCAATACCTGTGAAACAAGGATTGTGTTCATACGGCAACTTATTGCAACTCCTATTTGGAATGGATAAAGATAGAGAGGATATAAAATTAAAGTTTATGATTTTTCTCAAATTGATCTTCCAAGTCCTTTTTTCATTATGTTCATTTCTCACAGTCTATTTATCTTTTACCCTTGTAAGATAGTGAAACAAAATCAGCATCATATAGAATAGCACTGTTATTTCTCCTCTTCGAGTGATGAAATATAATTTTGGAGTGATTAATTCTCTTTAGCAAATAAATAAGCTAAGGCTAGTAGAAACTCAAGGGCAAAAGTACTTGGTTAATTCCCAAACAATAAAAAATTAATTCTTATTCACTTATTACATAAAACTCAGTTGAACATATTGGAATATTAGTATATTAACTTTCCCAGAGCCAATTAATAATGCAGATAGCAGAGAGTGAGAATTTTATCACAACAGAAGACATTACGTTTTTTATTTAATCAAAGTGTGCACCTTACTACGAAAACCTCAGAAAATCTTCAAAACAAAATTCTGACATTATCACTTTTTGATAGTCAACTCATCAAGCCTGGGAAAGAAAAAAAAAAAAAAAAAGGCAAGCCTAAATCTAGTAATTGCAATTTGCAATCTCACTGAAGTATTGTAACATTCAGTTTCTGAATGTGTGCTAGAATTACTGTTTTCTTTCAAATTTTGTGACCAATAGCAAGCACAAAAGCACCAAATTAAAAGATGAGTTAGGTGATATTTTTATGGAAAACATTGTCATTCCCATAGTGGCTCAAAATAACTCCCATGCATACAGTCTTTGTCTCCGTCATAGGCCGGACTCTTCCCTGGCAGGTGCTGGGGAGAAACTAAACTCTCATTTGCGACCATGCAAATAAAAGCATATTCTGTTTCATAGTTTTTCAGATATTTTTAGGGGGGGGTCTAACTTAGGTTAATAATTTGGATTCATCAGGTTTGGATTTCTGTTAGGAAAATTCTAAATTTTGCATAGACTATGCTGCAAATAAGTGCATTGATAGGCAAATAAGTGCATTGATAGATGCACTTCGGTCACGTGGCAATGACCTGGCTTGTCAATGATAACTGAAGATATATTTTAATTAAGTATTGGACCCGTGTAGAAAGGCGTAAAGGAAGCAATCGGTAGATTCGCCAAATATTTTCTTTCAAAATCTTCCTACATTTTTGTTGGAACTCCTAGGAAATTCAGTCATGCTACACTTGGATGTTAACTAATAATTGCACATACTATCGTTTCATTGTTTCCCACCCCGGACAGACACCACATGCTCACCACCCCCAGAGCACAAGAGATTTGAAAATTCTAAGGGATCTTAGAGCATCAATTCTTATCCCGTCACTTCCAATATAAAAATCTGTCTCCGAGTGTTTCCTGAGGTTTAAAACTCCATCTCTCGTGCTTTTTACTTCTATGTCTCTTCACAAAGGCTCTGCTCCTCATTTGATTTCTATTTTAAAGTTCAATGTTTATTTAAAATATTTTGAAGTGTCACAACCTTTTCTGAAGTCCGTTATAATTTTGATTAAAACTGTACTGGACCCAAAGTTTGGGCTGCAATCATTACCACAGGAATCTGATTCTATCAAGAAACAAATTACTTGTGTTTATACTGACTTTTAAGGATTTTCAATACCAATCAATAAATGCCTCAATAAAATACGAAGTAAATAACTTCTAAGAACTATCTTCTTTTTGTTGCTATTGTCAAAGACTAGTGTCTCAAAATACTATTTTAAATAGTCACTATGGGTGAATAGCTATAGTTTAATATCAGATTTGGCAATTTTGCAGAGTTTACTTAAACTGTTTGTTTATTGACCATTCACTTGCTGATGGTACTGGACTAGCCACTGATTTACCTACTATTTGCAAGAAAAATAAATCTGTCTTGTCATTTACATTCCTATTTTTATAATTTTGTTTATTGCTTTTTCTGATTTAACTAGCAAATAGTTGAATATAAAATTTGTCTCAAAACTGACATTAATTTCAAAGAATCTACATTTCTTCATTATGCAAAATATTCTTGTATTTGCTTAGCAAAAAAAAATGCTTTTTGGAGTGGGCAGAAATCTTTAACTTAGCACTTTCATTATGGTTAACCTCTACATTTGTAGTCAATGTGAATGTGTCCTTATTTTTTTAATTAATTGAATTTATGGGTTCACTTTAGGAATACATTCTGATCATGTTCCTCCTTGGTCGTTTGTACCTGTACATAACATATCTTGGTCCTTGTTTTTGCACATGGCCCTACTTTCCCTTCAACCTCCCCCACCATATACATAAACTGGGTTTCTGGTTTTTTCCCTTTTTATCATCAAATTTTTTCTTTCTTTTCTTTGTTTTCCCCTGACCCCACCCAGCTACCAGTGAATTTGTGTGTGCTTTCTGTTTCAAACTTGCAGAATAATAGCATTGTTCCTATTTTGGTTTTATAAAAGTAACTCTCAGTTGTCTATGTAAGAAAATGTATTCTATCTAATGATTACTTTCTCATCTGTTAAGTATTTTTGGCTCAATAATGTCTGTTTGCAGAAGTTTATCATTTATTTAATGTGATCATGTATCTCATATTAGAAATCTATGTTTATGTTTTTGATGACAACACTTAGTTGAGTCAGTCACATGAGCTTTATCTTTACTAATTCAACTTGTGAAATTTTAAACATTTTCGGTATATGTGTTTGGATTTATTCAATATAAAATAATTCCTAAGCTTATATTGGCACTACACTTTTGAATGTCAGTCATGCCTTGATTATTATGCCTGATTTGTTGCTTCTTTTTATAGATTTAAACATTCATTTTAAATATTGAGATATTCATCTTCATAAGTATTTTATGTAATTACAACTGTTTCACCAGCTTTTTGGCAGTGGTATGTAATTTTCATAGTGTTAACTAAATAAATGAGTGAACACTTAGTGATATGATTAGCAAAGAGATCCAAAATATAATAATTTTGACAAAAACTTCAATTAACAGTGAAGTTATCTCACTTCAGGGTGAGATGAATATTGGAATCATAGTAGTCCTTTGATTATTTGTATTCTTGTGCTCTAATGTTATGTGTATTCCTGTTATTTTGCTCAATATATTTTCTGTACTTTTTAACCTTAGTTTCCTCATTTTTCTGAAATTTAATGCTTATCCCTTTAGCAGCCTTACATTAATATCATTGTATATATTCTGTCCACAATTTATAAATTTTCCTTCTGACATTCTGAATATGCTAATGCAAGTTTACCTGAAATTGTATCTTCTGTTAGATCTAAACTAATGATGAGTCTTTTGTTGAGTTTTTATTTGTGCAACAATATTTTAGTTTCTAAGATTTCTATTTGATCCTTTCATAAAATCTTTCGCTTTATTGAATATCCCATTTATAATCTCTATTGTCTTTATAAATTTTTTGCAGTTATTTTTCTTTATTCTTTTGGAATCCATTGATCTTTTTATAAATCTTCTTCTGGAACTGTTGTTCAGCCATTTCACTTACTCCAGTATTTTGCTGTGACTTTGGAAGAGTCACGTTGTTCTGTTTGCTGCCTGCTTCTCGTGTTGGGTTTCTACACCTGCTGGGGTGGATATCACTTGTACTTTATGTCGAGGCCTTTGTGAAAAACTGGCTTCTTTTAACACTGGGTTCTAAGGTATGCGATTTTTGTAAAATGTTGACTGCTTCTTCCAGTACACTAGTCTAGTTTTCTTGATATCTCTTTCATGGTGTTTAGTGTATTTTGGTGCGGTGTATATTGTGTGGGAATATGACCTTGCCACCTTCTCTGTATCTCTCACAAGAAGGTAGTCTATCTAGTTGATCAGATGATTATTCCACCAAGAGCAGAATGTATGAAGCACACCCTGCGTGATTTCTTCTCTAGTCTTGCCAACAAAGTAGTGTTTGATGCAGTACAAGATGACACCTATCTGTCCAGCGAAAACTGGTCCTGCAGTGACTTTTGGCTGTCTCCCAGCCGTGTCCACCTTGGGCTTGGTCATCTTTTTTATTATTATTATCTTTATTGGTACATTACATATATACATCATGATTGCACTCCATAATGGGCATTTGTACCAGTATAAGACACAATGTAATTCTCATTATCTTTTGTTTTAAATTTTAAATTGATTTTACGGGTACATTTTATTCATACAATATGATCACATTTAACATTACTTTAAATTTAAATCTTTATTGGTACAGTATGAATGCACATCATCATCGCATGCAACACTGAGAGTTTATACTAGAATATGACGCGACTTGGTTCACATTTTTTCTCCTCCCCCACCTTCCCTCCATTTTCTACCCCCTTTATACATAAGCTTTGGTTCCTTTTTTCCTTATTACTGTCACACTCTTTTCTCCCTCATTATTTACCCCTACACCCTCTTTCCTTTTAAATATTTTCTATTTCACAATATCAACTGTACATACTACAATTCATTTACAACTTCATTTTCTCATACCAGGGAAAAGATATGATATTTACACATCTGTGACCTATTTATTTCACTTATGAGGATGTCCTCAAGGTACATCCATTTGAGTATGAATGACTCAAACTTATCATTTTTAATGGCAGAGTAGTACTCCATTCTATAAAAGAACCATATCTTCTTTTTTTTTTTAGGTTTTTTGAGACAGGGTCTCGCTTTGTGGTTCAGGCTGGCCCTGAGCTCAGCCTCCAACTCACATCACAGCAATCCTCCTGCCTCTGCCTCCCGAGTGCTGGGATGACAGGCGTGAGCCACCACGCCCGGCACTGTGGTGTGTGGTACTGGTTGCTGCTGGGCGTGAGTCTCCACGCCCAGTATGGTATGTGGTTACCGGGGAATCGAACCCGGGCCCTCGCGCTTGCGAGACAGGCGCCGGAACCACTGAGCTAACTCCCCGGCCCAAGAACCATATCTTCTTTATCCAGTCTCCAGTTGATGGACATTTGGATTGTTTCCAAGATGTAGCAATCACAAACTGAGCTGCTATAAACATGGCTGCACATGTGTCACTGTGCTATGAATCTTTTAAATCTTTTGTGTATATACCTAGCAGAGCAATGGCCGGGTCAAATGGAACCTCCAGTCCTAGCTTTTTGAGGAATCTCCAAACTGATCTCCACAGGGGTTGTACGAGTCTACAGTCCCACCAACAGTGGAGAAGGGTCCCTTCTTCTCCGCAGCCTCACCAACATTTGTTGCTGGCTGATTCTGACATGGTAGCCATTCTTCTTATTCTCAGAAACAATATCTTTGAATTTCAAGTGGGCCTAGGATTTGTGAGAATAGTAAACTGTCTTAAATCACAGGGGGTATAACTCTGAGGCAGATTTTAATCAGTGTACTCATGGTGTTAGGCTCAATTAATAAAAAGTAGGAAGATAGCAAATCACAACAACAGGACACAATGACCCAGGTAAAGAAATAATTTTTTATTCATTTCTTAGCACATTTAAGGTGCTTCTTACTCTACATTGCTATTTCCTTTATAAATTTCTAACTCTATATAATATGCCAAGGCTGCCATATAAAAATGCCACAAACTGGGTGATTTTAACAACAAATTTATTTGTCATGTTCTGCAGACTGAAAGCTGAAGATCAAGGAGTCCTGCAGGGATGACTTCTGGTGAGGCCTCCTTAGCTGGACTTCACACAGGCACCATCTCATAGCACTTTCACTGAGGAATTCAACTGGCTTCTTAAATAGATTCACTTCTCCTAAAGACATCATCCCCCTAAATTAGGCCCTGGCTGTTATGATATCTCCTCATCTTAATCATGTGTATACAGTCTTTTTTTTCTCAAATATAGTTCCACTGGGGGTCAGAGCTTAATGTTTGGATTTTTAGAATAAAGAGTTCAGTTCATTCCAGTCTTCATGAATTAAAATCATTTAAAGAATCTACACTGTGATGTGTGTGTAGGAAATAAAATCAATTTCTTAAATAAAATGGTATTAAATAATTTTATAATTGAAGATATCTTTTGGTGAAGATTTAAAGTTAAATTCCCTGACACTAGAAGGAAGTATTAGATATTATTAATATGATACACTTTGCTTCTAATGCACAATATTTTACAAAAATATATCTATATTTATAAATAGATATAGATATACAGATAAAATATATATAGATATAGATAGATATAGAGAGAGAGACTGGATCTTGCTATGTATTTCAGGCTGGCCTTGAACTTCTGTTAATCCTGTTGCTTTGGCCTCCCAAGAGCTGAGATTATACAAGTTCCTAGATACTGTATTTCTGAGGTTTCCCAAATTTTACTTTAGATCTGATCATTGTAATTTTCTCACAATATGTGCAAATGCATTTATTATATAAATAGTCTATTTTGAGTCTTGTCTTTGTCAACTGCTGTGAACACATGATTGTTGGAATTGGTAAGACATGATGGAAATATAGAATCACCTTCACAAATATTTGTATGTATTTGGTACATATCAGAAGAGATCCAGAAAATGCTTTCAAAAATATATTTCTAGTAAAGCTAAAGTCAACGTTATGTTTCTGTTTACTATACAAGCAAAGTTATTGTGTACAAAGATGCCAGTCATCACAATTATTTGAGCCATTTTATTTTGTGGTTAACATCATTAAAAGTGAATTACAAATTAAGAGAAAGAATAATGATTATGCATTTGAAGAAGATATATTTTCTACAGCAAAATACAAGAGGTAAACACATGCAATATCTTGATTTAATAGTTAGCTTCTAATTTAACAAACAAGTAATAATGCCTATTGCTTTTCCAGTACATGTTAATAAGATACAAATCATGAAAGTAGGAATGTACATGTAACAAATTCTACATTCCTCACATACTTTCTCACTAGTTTTAGATGCATCTGTGAGCAGTCTCTTCCCTTGATATCCCCTGAATTGAGGGTCTGTCCTCGCTATATTTGGAAGTATGATATTAGCTTTTTCTAGCATCTTCAAACACTGTTGCAAAAATCATCTATGATCTCACGACTTCATTCTTTTACAAGAAAAAAATAGTATTACATTTATGTGCCTACTAAAAGACTATGAGATCTACAGATTACCCAGAGCCTAGGTAGTAAAATGTTTTCTATTTATTGGCTACCTGCTTCATATCCTTAGATTATATTTCATAAAATGTGTTGCATATTAAAATGATTCCAAAAGACAGGGAAAAAATGTCCAGCACATGCTTCTTCAGAAAATAGATAAATGAAGAAATAATGCTAATAGAATAAGAAATTTTATTCCAAACACAAACCACTCTGTTTTAAGAAAATCGAACTAGCTATGAACAAAGAATTATTCACTTCTAAAAATAAACAATAATCTCTCATTGAAGATTTCATTTTGAATGTACAGTATGCTGACTTGCTTCCCTTCTACTTTTTTACTTACATTAACAACATAATCATTTGTACCACTCAAACGGTAATATTATCTAACAACCAAAATTCATGTTTCTAATCTGATTGTCTTTTAGAACCTGCTCTGTTTTCCAACATAATAAAATAATATTTTAAATTAATAACAAATATAACAAACACATCCATTCATCCCTCAGAGTGATACACAGTGAACTATCTTTATTTAAAATCTGTTAGTCCTGAGTGTTAAAATTGAAATAACATTTTACAGTATATTTCAAAGCTGTAAGTTACTGTGTGTATACATTTCCAAGATAATATAAACTATATATCATAATAATTATGATTGTTTTCCAAGAATTCATGAGCCTGAAACTTCTAATATAGGTAGATAGCTGGAACAAAACAAAGTTATCTTTCTGAGGAATTTTAGAGAAAACATTTCTCTATTGCCCATTTAAATAATAGATTCAGTGTATCTGATGTCAAATAATTTGCATCTTATTTATCATTTCCTTTCTAAAACCTTAAGTATTTTCTAGGTTATGAAATTTCTGAGTGTGTAAATTAATTTCTTTATTTTAATAAATATCAGATGTTTCTTAGTCTATAATCTCAAACTGGTAATTATTAATGAAAATTTTGTGATATTTGATATTATGGAGTGTTCTTATGTTCAAAATGTCTACACTGATGTCCTTCGGCACGTAGGTAGTATAATAATAAATTTGTTCCTCCACTCCAATGGAGGTATGTGCCTAATTAGTGGTGTTTCCAAACATACATTTGCAAAATTCACAAAGTTAAATAGGACAGAAAAATACATGAAAAATATAAATTTAGAAAGTACCAGAATCGTGTGCTAAAATTTTCCTCCAGAATGTGCAAGGGAAGCCGTGCGTGGTCTGGAGACCTGGGGACTCCACATCTCTACACCTGCACCTCAGCCACTGCAGCATCAAAATAAAGGTCCGTCTCAATTTACTGTTCCCAAGTATCAGGACAAAGGAATGACCTGAAGGAAAAGCTATTTCGGCTGCTTGGGTAAGTACCTCAAAAAGTATTTTTCCTGTAAAATCAGTTTTCAATACTTGCACAAGAAGAGCCAGAAAAAATATGGTGTATAGTATGAGGAAGGCGATCACGGCGTGCATGGCCTTCACGTGAGCGGTGGTGCTGACGTCCCTGGACCCCTTGTTACTCTGCTGCACCTTCATGCGATGTTTCCTCAGGGAGAAGATCAGCAAGAGAAAAGTTGTGAGGGAGACAAGAAATGGTGCTGAATAGGACACAATGTATGACAGTAAAAAGTGTTTAGGAAATGCTGCAAGAAGACTCAAATCGGGTCTGTCGGACATGTTTACACCATAGACATCATCCAAGTCACTAATTTGTGTGTCTATCAAGACAATATTCAAAACTAAGCCAACCAGAGACACGAGCAATGTCCCTGAAATCACCTTTTTAATTCTCCACTTCAGATAAAGAAAACTTGTGTTCGAAAAATTAGCTATTTTAAGGAAAAAAAATATGCTGAGGCACGTGGCAAGCCAGATGCTTAAATGAGCTGACACCCTCCAGAAAATACTCATTATCTGAATCATTTTGATAAACTTCACAAGATTGGGGTAGAGCATAATTAATATTATTATGTCTGCTGACCAGAGCGCAATCATCCTGGAGATTGCCAAAGCAGTGAGGATTTTATCAACTGAAGAAATCTTTCTTCTTTTGACCCAGTCCATGCCATTCACTAGGGCTATGAATCCATTTCCGAAGTGGCCCAGCATCAATTCCCCAAATAGAATTACTGCAAATGCTCCGTGTACAACACTATCCATTCTTTGTAAAACAACGCTGTGACATCAGATATCACGATGGAAGATTATTGGTACATTTCTCCAACACTATGTATGTTTGATTCTTAAAAACTCAGAAGTACTGTTCTTATAAAAAGCTTGTGTACAAAATATGAAGTCTTCAAATATTATGATTTTCTGCTGACAGGAGATTTCTTCATGGAAGTTTCTGTTGTTTGCCGGACAGTAGAGTTGAGCTTTACCAAGATACTATGCCCAGAAGGAATGATGAAACTTCTTATCTAGCATGCAAATGAGGATATCTTTATTTGCATATTGTACTTTTTTAATATTATCTACATGGTATAATCTAGCTACTTGAGTTCTAGGAAAGTAACATTATATAATTCAAACACATTTGAACCTGGTATATGGAGCATCTCAAGCACTGAAGTTTTTCATACATTCTGACATAGATCTACAGAACTAAATTTGCATATATTTTCTGATACCCTTCATATAAAGTTTAAAAATTATCTTAAAATTACACATATGTTTAGCTTTAAATTGCTTGGTATAGATCATAATACCTATTTACCATTTAAAAATTTATAATCCAAGCATGCACACACAACCACACATAAAACATTTAAATGCACATTTTCTTCACATTTCAATACAATAATTCAGATTTTTATTTTCTGATTTAACATTTATTATGTATCTAGCTCATGATTAGCATGTAACAGCTAAGGCATTGCTTAAAAATGTTTCCTGGTTAGCATTTTCTAGTTTAGTATCTATTTAAATATTTATCAATCTGATTTTCTGTCCTTTTAAGAAGTGACATGAATCTTTCCGTGGTCCCCTGAAACATTCACTGAAATGAGTAAATCCACCCACACAGCAAACATCCTCCTCATTCTCTGCCTCTGTCCTGATGTATTGGCCATTCCTCCAACAGAACCAGAGACTTTCAGACGGTAACCATCTCCTCCAAATTCTCACCGACATCTACACCACGACCATGACTACAGGATGCAAGGCAGACAAGCACGATGGCGCAGTGTTCTTCAGTGTGTACAAGGAGGAAGACGATCAGTGGAACAAATGCAGCAGCAACTCCCAAAACAAAAGTTAGTACAAAAGCATCTATCAAAATCCAAAGAGAAAGACAGAGGGTAGCCACGGTGAAAGACTGACCCAACACTTAGCCCCTAAAGTGATCTTGAGCAAATGAGACTAATACATTTAAAGCCTCTTAAACATCCTATATTTAGGAAAGAGATGTTTTGAGAAACTGCTAAGGATACAGCACAAACATATCATCAATTACAAGTGGAGAGACCCCTTGGCATGGCTTCCCAGGTGACAAAGATGAGTTGAGGAAAGAAGAGAAACACAAGTGTCCTCATGTGGACCTCATGTGTAAGATATGGGTGCTGGTACCCACAATTTCATGGGTTTTTAGAGAAAAAATAGAGCCTGGTCTCCATGAAAGCAGTACTCACTCTGGAGGAATTCTCCTGTTCTTGATGCTCTGGACAGAACCACTGTAGGTTTCCTCAGGAAGACCAGATGAGCACGATGCCAATAGAATTCTTGAAACTTACATGCAGAACACAAAGTCAAAGTTCAGTCCATCAGACAGAGCAATGTCTTATCCATTTCAGAGTCACTGTTGCACAGAGATCTACCTGGAAGAAGTTAATGAATTTTACATTTGTGTACAGTTTTACATAATGACTGTACCAAGTGTAAGCAAGGAAATAACCATAATTGTATCCACTTATGTTTATACTTAGATAACATGATCTGTAATGGTAATACTTTGGCCCCAATCTATCAATACCTGCATGTTACTTAAAATACTACTGAATTAGGTCTACAATCATTCTGACTTAGCAAAATTCAGCAAAGGTGTGATTGGAGCTACCTCTTTCTGCTTAGATCCTTCATATTTATAAATGAATGTTTGAAGACTGAAGAAGAAAAATATTAATGCTGTGCTGTGAGTCAGATAGGTACATTTTAATAATAAGCATTGTACATTTCTGTGGAACTGTTTAGATATGTTATCAGGAAGAGATTACCTGAGATTGTTACCTGCCACTAGGATTCAGAAGCTCAGGTTCATTTGCTCTGAGAGGAAAAGGATTTATTGAGAGCTCTTCTGAGAAGATGGAGGGGCCTGTTCGCTTCAAATCACCGACTCCTTGTGTACGTACAGGATTCAAAGGTCTTTTATAGAAAAAAAATAGAGTGGAGGCGGAGCACCGGGAGCCATGCAAAACTATACACTCTTTTTTTAAAAATCAATTCTACTCATTGTCTCCTTTATTTTGAAAAGGGAGTAGGCTACACGCCTCTTGATGTGAGCTTCTGCATATTATGGCATTTATGTTGGGCTCAAGAAGAAGGAGTATTAGTTATGTTCTCAGCTAGAAGAAATCAGAGATTGCTTTTCTCTAAAAGAAAAAAAAAATCACTTTAAAATTCCACTTTGCAGTGGCAGTTTGCCAACAAAGTCAGTATCACTACGATGACAATCCTTACACTCTTCTTCAGGTGATGAAGAATAGGTTGTAAACAATTAGACTCTCTCGAGCATATAAAAAATACTGACTCACTGGGCTTGGTGGTGGACACCTGCAATCCCAGCACTCAGGAGAAGGAAGGAGGAGGATCGCCATGAGTTGGAGGACAGCCTGGACAACACAGTGAGTTTGAGGCCAGCTGGAACTATACAGCAAAATCCTGCCTCAAAAACAAAGAAATGCTGACTCTAAAAGTAAATCAAATGTTTAAATACTGTCTGGGCAAGGAAACTAATTCTTACCTAACATGTGAAGCTGATTCTATCAGTCTTGACCATCAGCTTATTAACTTTCTCAAAACCAATAAACTCAGAAGATGTTCAGAAGAGTGAGAATTTGATCATTAGAAAAGAAATTTAATGATGGATAATAAATTTATAATACTAGGGGAAACAGCAAGCCCCTATGGTTAGTATTTAAAATGTATAAAAGTGAAAGTTTTATTAATATCATTTTTGAGTTTGTGCTTAAAATTATTAATTTCTTTTTCACACCTTGACCAATATAAATCAGGAAAACACCAAAGTATGTCTAAGTGTCATTTCAGTAAAGTTGATGTAAGACACATTTTATTTCAAGCTCAAAATAACTATATGGATATACTGCGTATCTTTTGGAAACTTTCAAAGCAGGTGTTGGAGAGAAGCTGACTTTCATTTGCTAACATGCAAATGAAAATATATTCCCTTTCAAAGTATTGCAGATTTTTGCTTTGTCTAATTTGAGCATAATTTGGATTCACTGAGTTTGACTTCTGTTAGTGAAAGTTTGAAACCTAATTCGTAGGCTATTCAGCAAATAACTAATTGATAGATGAACCTTAGTCATGTAGCAAAGACCTAAATGGCTACTCATCACTGAGGATGCATTTTAACTTTTCAAACTCTTCCCTCAAGCCAGTTTCAAAGGTGCCTGAATCATATGGTCAAGTGTGGTCCCAGCAACGACTCCATTTCTCTGTTAGCAATTCTGTCTTAGTTACTTTTCTTATTGCTGAGATAAAATTCTCAACACACTAAGTTAAAGAAGGAAACATGTAGAGGTTCCAACCCATAGCTAGCTGGCTCCATGGTGGGGTGAAGAGGCAGAGGATCACTGTACAGGAGAGACAGTTCATGGTGCGGCAGGACAGGCAGAAGGCAGCGAGCAGCAAGGCAGGAAGGAAGCATCCAGCAACTGGTGACAGCAGCCCTCTCTCTACCCCTTACATTCTATCCAGCCTATATGCCTTTAGTGTAGGAGCATTAACATGCGGGGTAGGTCTTCCCATTATTCACACTTAGAACCTTGGTACCTAATTTAGTAATCACACTCCCTTGACCTCAGTATCACACACGATATCTGGCCCCCTCCAAAAAACTCCAGCTATGTCCCCTGAGGCTTTAGGGAGACATTTATACACAAGCCTTAATACCTACCGTATATTCATATGGTGAAGAACCTACTGCTCCACTGGCCTCTTCATAGTCTACGGTTTTTCTGACAAACGCACTTTTTCTGGGCAAATTCACCTGTCTGAGCGGAGGAGGTGTGGGCCGCTGGTGGAAATGCACGGTGTTAGCATAAGGAAGCTAGAAAATTTGCTTATTTCTCTTAAAAACACCCACATTTATTCAGATATTAATTTTAACTTTTCAGTTATGAAGCCAGCTGCTTGCATTGGTGGGTCAATTTTTTTCTGTTAACTCTGATATTTCCAGGAAAAACATCTTTGACAAAAACAGGCTGGACTTTGACAACCACATAAATAGACTCACTCGAGTCTTCGTGGCACACTTCAGTGGACTTTCGCTGTATCACAGGAGCAGAAGTGACTATGATGTCGGATTTGTGGACATCAGTCGGCAATTGGGCCACCAAGTTGTAGCTGTACCACCAAGTTTTAGTCATTCTGGAGGGAAAGAGGGGAAAGCTCTTCAGCTAAACAATTAGGTCCCTACAATTAGGTGGTAGGGAACATGGTTCTTCCACGGGCACCTGCCGTGTCCTTTCCCTGACACTAATGTTCTAACGGGGCTCTAGCATGTTGTCAGTGTTCTAACCAGAAATTGGTTCAAATGATCCGGTGCCAGGGTCGTAGATATTTTTGTTTCTCCCGGCTTCTGGGTGGTCCTGTAGAATCCATATCATTAACACCAATAATTAGTGGCTTCACATTCAGTAAGGAAATCAGGAATGCCTGCTCCCAGGTCCGCCTGTTTGTGCAGATACCGGCTTCAAACTCTCCAACCTCAACAGTAACAATTTAGTCAGTATCATTAGCCTGACATAGGCCTTTTATAGTGTTTGATAGTGGGTCTGTGTCCTGTGGTATCAAGGACAATTGCACTCTACAGCCTGCTGAAAAAATCCTAAAGTGAGTTGCCAGTGGTGGCACCATCTACAAGCTTGAATTTCACTTCAACCAAGACGTAAATATTCTTGAATGTATCCTTTTTCATCTCAGTAATCTCCTTAAATTGTTCAATGAATTTTATGTCACTCCTACTATTATAAGAAGCTACATTAGACAAAAATTAGTAGCACAGTCAGAGAGGGAAGAGGCTCTCAAGGAAGTCAGTGAAAGATGGATATATCAGACTTCTGTCTTAGAGGCGCACCAGAAGAAGACAAGTCCTCGAGATTAAACCTGTGATGGTCAGATTCACATACTTCCCTAAGGGATGAATGCAAATTGTAAATTATACTATAACTGGTAACATCCAGTTCATTAAGCCCAGGTATGCATCAGACAAATAAGGAGGTCAGCAGAACACCAGGAAGATCCAACTCTCCCTGCAAAAGGTTCCTATTTTAGAAGTCATAGATCAGCCAAGGTCATTGATATCACTCATCTACCCTTGTTACATACCTCATTTTCCTATTGGATCGATATTAGGTAAGTGGCTATATTTTTTACCTTGTTGGTTGATTACAGTTCTGCCCACATTGTACCGACCTTTAAAATATTCTTAGAGAAATGAACTTGGCAGCAACCCATTCGAGACCTCGTCTGTCTCTCAGGAGCGATTCTTATCTCCCAGGAAACATTTCCTACTCTAAATCTCCTTTATCCTTTAAAATTCAATCTTCACTTTCCAGGGACACACACTCAGCACCTCTGACATCTAGCAGGCTGGCAGTTGTATTTCTCTTATATCGTTACCACATTTGCAGATGACCTGGCCAGTGATGGTGGATTAGCCTGATCTGCATGGCCAACATGGACAGCAACCTCAGTGGACACGCACCCTTCCCTTCTAACTTATAGAGGTGGTTCCTGATCCTTGTAGTTCAGGGGCAAACCAGCTGTAAAAAACAACATTTGAAATATTTAACACAGGTCTTGAACATAATAGGCAAAACTAAAAGAGAAAGATTCTATTTGAAGATTATCTTTTTTTTTTTTGAAGATTATCTTTTAAAGTGCCTCTTTAGCATTAATGATGATGATATGTTTATGATTAAACACCAGCAAACTATTCACTTCAAAACAAGAAAAGCCATAATCACCTACCATTTTGGATGCTCAAGCTCCTTGTTAATATAAGCCAGCATAGGCCAAAACAGAATTATAAGGGCCGGGGATATAGCTCAGTGGTTCCGGCGCCTGTCTTGTAAGCGCAAGGGCCCTGGTTCAATCCCTGGTAACCACATACAATACTGGGCGTGGAGACTCACCCCAGCAGCAACCAGTACCACATACCACAGTGCCAGGCGTGGTGGCTCACGCCTGTAATCCCAGCACTCGGGAGGCAGAGGCAGGAGGATTGCTGTGATGTGAGTTTGAGGCTGAGCTCAGGGCCAGCCTGAACTACAAAGTGAGAGCCATCTCAAAAAAAAAAAAAAAAGAGAATTATAAATAATGAAAGTATACAATGTAATTCTATAGGTAATTATGTGCACATAATTTGCTGTTCTATGTGCAAAAAAAAAAGAAGATGAATTTAAATGTAAAGCATAGATGATGGCTCAGTGAGGCAACTGGCCCCTGATTTACAATAAACAATGTTATGAATATATATATATATGTACAAATATCCGGATGCCGCATATCATAGAACACTTAAGAACATTCACTATCAGAAAAAAATATGCCTTTTCTCATATGTTTCTGCAAGAATTCTTTCTGCTGATGATTTATTTGAGCTTGGAGGTCTCTCTCGCCTGGTGATTGTTGCTCTAGCTCTAGGCTGATTTCTCATTGCCTGTGGCCAAAGTTTTGAATTATGACCTTGTCTTATCTTAGAACCTCAGCGAATTCATAGGATAAATATCACAGCTATGCAAGTACTGAAAAGTTATGAATACATAGATTAAGATTCACCTAAATAGTGCAACATTTCTGCTTTAGTGATGCCTATTAGAAATGCTTATCTTTTATTTCACATTATCTGTTCCTCTTAAAATGTTTTTAAAAGACACAGAAAAAAGATCACAATATAATTTAACAAATACATAAATGAATGAGCTGTACACACAGAACAAAAAAACTTATTATCAAGCATATGTCTGGCAGTTCAAAGCATTTCTTTGTGAAAATAAATATAAATAAAGATCTTTCTAATTCTAAAATATGTATATTTATTCTGACTGAATATATATAAAAACACTAAACAAATGATGCACAATGTTCTCTTCTCTTTCTATCACCTCTTGACTCTGATCTTTTAAAAATATTTTTAGAACTTATACATTAGAAACTTATTTGGGGCTTACAATATTAAGAAGTTCTATTTTCAGGAACTATTTCTAACATATACATATATAGTTTTTTCTTACATGGTGTAGGTTCCTCATTTTTAAATTTGAAATGCTCTAAAAAAACATTGTTATTTTTTACCATAAAATGTCTTACTTCAAAATGTTTCGTACTGATGCATTTGTTACATAGATATGGTAACATTTATTTCTACATTCTACTTTTTTTTAATTTTTTAATCTTTATTGGTACATTACATATATGAATCATGATTGCACTCCATAATGGGGATTTGTACCAGTATAAGACACAACTTAATTCTCCTTTTTTCCTATAGCCCTACCCACCCTATTACCCCCCATATACATAAAATTTGTTTCCTTACTTTTTTGTTACAATCTCACCACTTTTCCCCCTTCATCCTATTTTATTTTGAGCATTTTCTATTTCACAATATATAGCATACAATTCTAGGACTCATTTACATCCTTATTTTCTCATACCAGAGAAAAGATGCGATATGTACCTATATGTGCCCTACTTACATTCTACTCTTGAGATCATAAAGTATTTATACAGCTGTGATTCCAAATATACTTTTGTAAAATCTACAAAGTTAAAATATGAATATTTGGACAGTACAGATTTATAACTACATGGATATCGTGTGATTTGACTTTCTTCTAGAACATGCAAGAAGATCCCTCCCTAAAAGTGTTTATGGATTTGAGGGTTTCGCATTCTTGGACCAACACGTTAGCCACCTGAGCACGGAAAGGAAGGCCTGTCTCAGCTTACTGCTTCCCAGAATCAAAACAAACAAATGACCCAAAAGTAAAGCTATTATAACAGCATCCAGGAAAGAGGAAATTGTCTTATTTTTAAAGCTATAAATTCGAGCCAAAAAAGTAAAATAGAAAGTTATGTAAAATAGCAGAGAGATAATTATAGTTTCCAAGGCCTGCATGTGGGCCGCGGTGCTGACATCCCTGGGTCCTCGGACCCTGCGCTGCATCCTCCTCAGATGCTTCCACAGGGAGATGATGAGCAGCAGGAAAGTGGCCAGGGCCACACTAAAGGGTATGAACTTGAACATCGTGTTCATGAGCAAATAAACTCTGAGAAACTGCGTAGAGTTACTGAATCCAGAGCTGTAATATATTCTTCGTCTATATTCATCTATCCAGTCATTATTATTTATACTTATCAATAAAATTTCTATGAACAGAAGAAGCAGAGACATCAGCCCAGTCACTGAAACCACCTTTGTGACATTCCATTTTAGATAAAGAAAAATAAAGTTAGAATAATTGGCTATCTTCAAAAAATAAAAGATGCTGAGGCATGTAGCAAGCCAGATGTTGAAATGAATAGCCACTACCTGGGTGATACAAAATATTTGCAATGTATTTTCCTTCATCCATAAGTCTGGGTTAAGCACAGTTACCCACCAATCTACAAATGTCATACAGAGCAGAACAATTCTGGAGACTGCTAAAGCAGTGAGGATTTGATCAACCAAAGACACTTTTTTTCTCCTGACACAGTCCATGCAGTTAACCAGTGCTATGAATCCATTTCCTAAGTTTCCTATTATACATTCCACACTTAAAATGACTGACAGTAAGCTCTGTACCACACCATTCATTGTCTCTCAAAGAAGATCTTCTGATTAATCTCAGTGCTGCACATTTGTTAGTCCATCAGATCTCTGCAATGTATCGTATTGTTGGAAATTCAGAACAGATTGTCTTTAAAAACTTACACACACACATCAGTCATAGCTGCTTCTATAAAAAATCTTGCATTCTCCAGATGACAGATCTTCCTCCTGTTATGATGACTTTGTCAACAGCAGCCTCAAGACCGTGTAGCTTATGGTGAAGGAAACCCTGAAGTACACATAATTACATTCAAATAAAGACGTTTAATTTGCATTTTTTGCTATTTTGCCTTATCTCCGTATTTGAATGTGAGTATGTGAGTTCTTGGCATATAACATAACAAAATTCTAACATATAGAAGAGAAAAAGAATCAAACTGGCACATGGAATATCCTAAGCAGAGGGGTTCTTCAAACTCCTTAAAGTTTGGTCTCTATATGGATGCATGCATATGCTGAGTAAAGCTATTCCTATAATTTATCAGTTATCTAACAGCCTCGGGGATTCTGTCTATCTGTCAATACCATTATTGAAAATGTTTAGCTACTATTTATATTGAAACATGCATGCACACCATCATTTATTTGGATCCAGTATCCTCTGCTTCATAGTTTAATTCACTTTCTTCATTTGCTTAACATTTGTTATGCCTCTAGCTCATTATGTAGTACTGTCAGAACTGTTAACATACCACATTAAATGGTACAAGTATGTATTAGGTCATATTAAATCTAAATATTCAGTACACCTGGGAGTATTTTTTCCCTATGCATGTAAAATGTGGTGGAAATCTCTTTGTTGTCCCATGAAGTAGAATTCGCCCACTCAGCTGGAATCCTCCTCACTTTGTGGCTATCTTGCACTGGTGGCCTGTTTTCTCCGGCAGCACCAACGACCTTCAGACTCAATCCAATTCCCCTCACTCCTCATTGACATTTGTTCCACGATTCTCACTAAGTACACTAAAATATAGCAAAGAAGATCCACTGCCTGGTGAAGATTGGTAACGAGAAGCATAACAAATATACTCATTTTAATTAACTGTAATGAAAGGATCAACGAAATAATGTCAGCACCAGTGAGTGAAGTCAGCAAAATAGCACATGAGGTAGATTTCCAAGAAGGCAGAGAAAGACATAGAGTATTCACCATGAAGGCCTGCTCTACCTCCCTTGAAGAAGTGCTGAGGGGAAAAAAAAAAAAAAAAAACATATATTTTGAGAATTATCAAACTATTTTGCCTCTAGGGAAGAGATATACTGACAAATTAAAAAACTGTCATAGGTAAAATCTTCCGAACAGAAGTACTAATATACCTCCTCTTTGAGGACTGCACGTGACTGTGTTAATCAATTTTCTCTGAGACAAATCACAAAGACAATAATCTTAAAAGAAGGAAGGATTTATTTTGGCTCCTTTTTACTAGGTTGGTCCACAGCAACTTGGCTTCACTGTTTTGGGGCCTGTGATGCGGGAGAAGAAGATGGTGGAGGATATACGGTAGACTTCATGAGGCCAGGAAAGGGGGAGAAGGAGGGACAGAGGTCCCACCACCCCCTTTGGGTTCATCCTCACAGCGAACTTCTGGCACCACTTGTAAAAGTCATACCACCCCGGGTAGTAACCACGCCCTCCCGCAAGGCCTTCGGGGAATTTTAAGGCCTATGTTCTAACTGTCCATCTGACCTGCCTTCCTTGAGACTACAATGTTAAAGCCTGAATCAAAAAGACAAAAATGTAGGGCTATGAGAAAAAATGAGAATTAAGTTGTGTCATATACTGGTACAAATTCTCACTGTTGAATGCAATCATGATGTGTATATGTGATGTACCAATAAAGATTTCAATTTAAAAAAAAGACAAAAATGTGCAGATGGGTTTCAGGAAAGTATGCACCTCTATGGAAACTTTATTGGATTTTACAAATGACCCAGAACATGGGGTCTGGGGAAGGGAAACAGAGGAGACAGCTCCTGGAGAAGGGTGACCTCGTATGACAAGGTGAGAGTGGAGCAAGCACAACTCCCATATATTACATCCAAAAGTCAGAACAACAATGTAGCACCTTGGAGAAGTGAGCTTTCATCCACTTCAGTACCAGTGTTGAAGTATGTACATTTCAGTGTATTTCCTGTTAGTCTTATCAGTCATGACAGGTTATATATAATGATTTTCCCTACTATGAATAATTTATGTGATTAAGTAAGCACAGTTTTGTTTATGTATCTACATAAATACAGTTATATTTATGTTTATGTATATTTACCTATAATGATCTGCAAATACCTGTACTGTCATTTTTAAGAAAAACTGAATGAAATTTTGACTGATCACCAAGAGTAAGACAAAGTAAAACCAAAAAATAATTGATGATTTCTCTTTCTCCCTAATTTTAGAAGGGTTAATTTTAAATGAAGTTTTGACATTTGAAGAAAAATATGTTTTTGTAAGCCGGGCATGGTGCACACTTGTAATCTCAGCACTCAGGAAGCTGGGGCAGGAGGATTGCTAGGAATTGGAGGCCAGTCTGGGCTACCTAGTGAATTCAAGGCCAATCTGAGACCTTGTCTCAAAAATCATATATAAAGCCATACCAGGACATGCAGAAAGCAGTAAAGCAGGAGTGTTGAGCCTCTCTTTTTCTTTAATCCCATTTAGACAACAAGCTCATTGGTTGGTCCCACCCACCTCCAAGGTGGCCTCTCCATTATCCACACTGAGACTTTATGCTAAAATAATCAGTGGACTTATTTAGTATCACACACCCTTAGTCCACATCCTAGACGGAGCTACTTCTGAAAATTCCCACCTATGGGCCGATGAAGTTTTGAGGCAACATCTAGATTCAAGCCTTAAGAGCACCCTTGGGCCACCACTGACGGAGCCTATGAGTATGTGAGCAGCTGAGCACAGTGAAATGAACCCTGACCAAACAATTGTGCATGCAATCTTTCCTGCGCAGATCACCCAGAAGCTTCCTTCTCAGCTGTATACTTTTGCACCCTGGTATACATATGAAACTGCAGTGGGTTGAGTCTAGTCAATTCTTTGATGTCCTTGAAACATCTTTCTCTTTGTGTCAGTTCAAAATACTTATATACTTTTTTATTGGCACTAGTCTTTTCAGCAACCACACTTCCTTTGACCCAGCTTCACAGGTATTTCTTTCCTGGACCAACTGGAACCTTTTAAACTCTTACCGCTCTGGCTTTGCACCTGACTCTTAGGGTGAGTTAGCTTTCAATACCTAAGAAGATCAGATGGGAAGACTATCCAAGCATACTAGCACAGTGCTGGGAGAAGCAAACACTCCTAGGTTTCCTTCCCCAGAGATGTGTCCTGGAGACTGAGATACAGGTGAACCCCGTGGACCTCTAACTGTTTGTGCCCATGTCTGAGTAAATAAAGCCAAGGTGCACCACTCACCTGGGGGTCTGGGTCTCAGGGAAACCTGAGCCCCAAAACCCCCCAGACGTTAACCTGTTTTTGTGTCTCTATTTTTCATCCTTGTTAGGTTTAAGCTTGTGGGCTGGTTTGTACGAATACCCATGCCATATCCTGTTAGGCTGCCTTGAAATTTCCTCCATCAGATCAACCAGTCTGTCTTCTCTACATATAATCCCACACAAAATTTTCAGGCATGAAAAAACATAACCAACTTCTTTTACAGACCCAAACACATATGTTCTCTAGTCTATTTCTCAATAAGGTCTTTGTTCTCACCTGAAACTCATGAGCCTGGCCTTTATTGTCCTTGTTTTTATCAGTATTCCAGGCTTCTGAGCTTTGACCAGAATCACCCATCAAACTCTGCATATATAACTCTAGGGCTCCTCTAGCCCAAATCTACAGAACATTTTAGATCCTCCTACAATTAACTATTTCCAAAGGCTACTGAACCACCTAAGTATATTCGTAGTAATGACTCTATTCTCCAATATAAATTTAGAAAATAAATTTCTCAGCTTTTTCTTCCTGAAAAAATACATGATAACCACAGCTTAAAGTAGAGGAGATTTGTTTTATCTTACAATTTCAGAAGTTTAGTCTATGGTGACCTGACTCCAAGGTAGAAACCTTTTGTAGGGGAAGGGTCAAGGAAAGTTTCTCAACTCATTGCCTCTGAGAAGCACAGAGCAGGACCAAGTACCAGAAAGGAAAGAGACTAGGAACCAGACACAGACCCCAAGGTTTGTATGTCCTTTTCCTACCCAGATACACCTAGAAATTCACTAACTAATTCTTTCAGTGGCTCTCAAACCAATAAATTTGACAATCAAGATTAACCATCACATCAAGGTTTTAAAATGTTTAATACCACATTTATATAAAATAAGCAGAAAATATAATTATAGTAATAATACATCATTTGCAAATTGATTTGCAAATTGATTGCATATTTGCATATGCAAATTTAACATAATCTTGTCTATGCTTTTTTAAAAGCATTGTATTTTATAAACATCGTCTAACCTTACTGTTCCACACTGTTTCTCCTTCCTCCCATTCATGATTTAACTCTGCTGAGCATATATTCTACTGACACTCTCCCTAAAACTATACATAGTTCATTTTTTTCTTTGAGAAATACTTCTGCTTGGAAAAGCCTCTAGCCTCAGTGCGAAACCAGAATCCAAAATCTCACACATCCTGCAGAATTTGCGATCAATTCTATTTTTATTGGTTTACCAACCTATATACAGTTCATTCGTCTACTTCTTTATCCTGCGGAACAATATTTTTGAAATTTGTTCTACATTCTATCTTTTAGGGACTGGAAATACAGTGAAAAGAACAGACATGATCTTAGCTTCAATGGTGCTTATAATTATTGGAGGAGATGGATGATAAACACAGAAATAAATACCAGTTGTGGATGTACCATAAATTTTTTAAAATGCTAAAATTTAATAATGTCAAAATAAAATATGGCCATGTAAAATCCATTTATTATAGGGAATCATACATTTCCTCTTATGATGAGTCTTTCCATTACTGATTATGTTAATTAATGCATTTTTGTCTCATGTCCACCTTTTACATAAGATCATACTAAATTAGCATTTAGTATCCTAAACTTGGTTGCTTTCTCTGTTCCTGGAACAAATATCTGACACCTAAATTTTAAAAGATGAGAAATTTGTTTGTCACCTATTTGTAGAAAGCTCAGTCCTTGCATGGTTTGTGGGGTCCACGGAGGGAGGCACAGAGTGAGGTCTGGCCAAGGTTCACATCGTATTTTCCAGGAAGCAGAGAATGAAGTGAGGATCTAGGCAAGCAGCCATGCACTTGCAGTATACACCAGAAGCTGCCTGAGTTCTAAAAGCAAATCAGCTATAGCACCCACACTCTTGTCCTCTTCCAGAATCCAAGCTTCTGACTGCCCAAGGCCTTTGGGGGACAACCTTAGTATAAACCATAAAAAGAAAACATTTAAGAAATTCTCCGTAATTATACCTTTCAGAGATGCCCTTCTACTGGTTACAGAAAGAGTCATTGAACTAAGTAAGAGTGATTTTTGTACTATTATAATATAAATAATACCAAAGAAAATTCAAGTCTTATTGAAATTTAAAAGAAATTTTAAAATAGCATGTGAAGCAAATTTGAGAGAATTCAAGCTAGAAGTATGTGTTTGGAGAAAATTGAAATATTTAGAATCAGATCTCAACTTTAAAAGAGGTCTGGTGCATTTCATAACTGGTATTTGAAAAGTAAATTTTCATTTGTGAGCATGCAAATAAACATATTCTCTTTAACTGCTTTCCATTGATTTCCCTTTTAACCTCGCTCTAATTTGTGTCTTTGCATTTTAGCAATAGCTTATGAAAATGTTAGAAATAAACACCCTGAACACGCAGTGACTGAAACCCTAACCTTAATACAGTTTGCTCAAAATACATGTGTCACTCTTGATTTTATTGTGTGCCTATTTTAATTAGTACTCACAAAAAAAATTAGGCACTGAAGATTTGATCCCCTTCATGCAGAAAACCTCAGAAGTACAGAGCCTAAAAACATGATTGTATTCTGAGGATTTGGGTTCCATAAATAAATTAATAAGTGGGGGATAAGATAAAAGTTATTGGAGGTGATGGGTACATGAGATGGACCCACTTGAAGTGAGCCGCCCAGTGGGTCATAATTATGGGAGCTGTATCTAGTGTCCAACCTTTTCATCTTTGACTCCCTTACTTCTCCCCCTGGATGAAGACTCTTCCCTCTGCCACATTTTTCCACCATGACATTTCTACTTTTTTCCTTCTGATCAAGGATTGGAACCACTTAAACTGTGACTCTAAATAAATGTTCCATTGCTTATTTTGTTTATCTCATGTTCATTGTTACAGCAACGGAAAGTTGGTTAACACGATGGGAAGTAAATTCATGATTGTGTATATGTACTTCAACATGAATATCCCCCATTTAATTTCTTTTTTATTGAAATCTTTATTGGTACATTACATATACACATCATGATTGCATTCAACAATGAGAATTTGTACTAGTATATGGCACAACTTAATTCTCATTTTTTCCCATAGCCCCACCCACCCTACCACCCCACCCCCTATATACATAAACTTTGTTTCCTTTCTTTTTTGTTATAATCTCATTATTTTTCCCCCTTCACTCCATTACACTTTGAGTGTTTTCTATTTCACAATATATAACATACATTCTAGAACTCATTTACATCTTTATTTTCTCATACCAGAGAAAAGATGTGATATTTACACATCTGTGACCTATTTATTTCTCTTAATTTCTAAATGAGTGTTCTTTTTTTTTTTTTTTTTAGGTTTTTTGAGACAGGATCTCGCTTTGTGGTTCAGGCTGGCCCTGAGCTCAGCCTCCAACTCACATCACAGCAATCCTCCTGCCTCTGCCTCCCGAGTGCTGGAATTGCAGGCGTGAGCCACCATGCCCGGCACTGTGGTGTGTGGTACTGGTTGCTGCTGGGCGTCAGTCTCCACACCCATTATAGGTATGTGGTTTCCAGGGATCGAACCTGGGTCCTTGCACTTGCAAGACAGGCACCGGTACCACTGAGCTAACTTGCCGGAATCCTAAGTGAGTGGTCTTGCTATCCGAAGGACTATAGGTTCAAATAATGAAGTATAAATGGGATGTGATATTATATGTGTTGTACTAATGAGAACAGAAATCACCAAGGATTTCCTCAGACTAGCTGAGAGTTTACATAACACATGAATATAAATCATAAATTCCTTAAATGGATAATAATACAGGCTATGATTTGAAAAACATGAACTCACAATACTAAAAAATTTTTACTATTCAAAACTACATTATTTACACAAAAATTTAAGAGTACACTGTCAACCTGTCTTACATTTCAAAATACACACAAATACACATATTGGTACATCCATCTATTTAATGAGCTTTGATAAAACAATTCTATATATGTATTGAAAAACTGCTTGAACATCTACATTCTGGAAAAAGTGGTAGGAAGCACGAAACGTTACACACGCCGTCAGCTTGGTTTCTGCTGGACATGTCTTCACTCGTCTGTTGACTTGAAGGTTTTCACTTTTGCAGGAAGAGGAGAACTGAGACGAGGACCTATTTCAGCCTCTTGCTCACCCAAATCAGGGAAAAGAATGACTCGAAGGTTTCAGGTGTGGCCCAAGAGCTTCTCGCCATTGATATTTAATCAGGATTTTGAGAACAGCCTCGCTTTGCTAAGTTGCCACTCTAGTCCTTGTTGTGGCATCTTTGAGTACCGCAGAATAAGTGTTTTAACAGCCCACGTCCTCAATTTCCTCACAGAAGAAAGTATGACAGTCTATAGTGAACACAAACCCAGCTGTATGGGAGGATTTGTTTAGGAAAAGAAGCCAGAGGGAGGAGCTCTCTATTTCTAAAACTAAAGACCATGTTTCCTTATCTTCTATCTCCACTCATGTTTCTCATCAATTATGGTTTCGTTTACTTTGCTATTTGCATTTTTTCTACCTGACAATTGATCCTAAAACATAAAAATGTGACAAAAGTTCATATTAACTTTATGTAGACAAATCTAAATTTCTGTTCCTCTGAGAGCCTAAACTTTGTCTGTGTTAGTAAATTACGTGTACAGAATGAAATACAATATAACAAAAACATCCATGTATCATCGTGATGTTGAATTTAAAAGTTCATTAGGGGGCCGGGGAGTTAGCTCAGTGGTTCCGGCGCCTGTCTTGCAAGCGCAAGGGCCCAGGTTCGATTCTCCGGTAACCACATACCATACTGGGTGTGGAGACTCACGCCCAGCAGCAACCAGTACCACATACCACATAACAATACTGGGTGTGGAGACCCACACCCAGCAGCAACCAGTACCACATACCACAGTGCCGGGCGTGGTGGCTCACGCCTGTCATCCCAGCACTCGGGAGGCAGAGGCAGGAGGATTGCTGTGATGTGAGTTGGAGGCTGAGCTCAGGGCCAGCCTGAACCACAAAGCGAGACCCTGTCTCAAAAAAAAGAATTTTGAAATTTGAAAAAGAACCAAAAACTGAAAGAAATAAGATCTGAGATTTTTATATTTATAAATTGAGTTGTACATAAATGGTAAATTTGTTGTATTTTATTTCCAGCTATCTATATTTTTATTTCATTTCATACCCAGTATTTTAGCCACATCATCTACATTAAAAGCTTATTGTTAAGTATATAGAATTATAAGCTCTAGTTTAGCTGCTATATTTCATATGTATACATACATATATGTATTACACATTAGACTGTCAGCTGAAAATTTTAAGAAGGCAAATGATTGGTGCACATATTATATTGCATGTTTATTTGAACTTTTTACAAATAAATAATCAGCATCAATATACTTCTGCGTATTTCAAGATACACACACATACGTCACTAAATATATATACGTAATATATATATATTAGATATATATATCACTAAAATTGAAATATTTTTAGTAGTTCTTTGGTAACAATGCTTTGGTAAAATTCACTGACCTATATACAAAAGAAAAATATTGGGAAAGGATAAAATCATAAATAGAATTTCTTATGTATTGTCCTTCTTCTAAAACATGCAAGGTGATCATGGAAATGTCTAGAGACCCAGTACGACCTCATCACTGGACCCATATCCCAACCGCCTCAGCGCTGAGAGACAAGCCTGTCTCAGCTTCCTGTTTCCTAAAATCAGGACACATGAGTGACATGAATGAAAAGCATTTGCAACTGTCTGGCAAAGAAAAACAATGAAGTTCTTCTTTAATAACTGAGAGTTCCAAGCTTTAACAAGAAGTGACAGAAAGTAAATTGAATACAGTAGGAGGGACGCCATTACTGTTTGCAAGGCCTTCATGTGGGCCACGGTACTGACATCTCTGGACCCTCTGACACTGCGCCGCATCCTCCTCAGATGCTTCCTCAGGGAGAAGACGAGTAGCAGGAAAGTGGTCAGGGACACAGTAAAGGGTATGAATAAGAGCATAGTGTTGGTGAAGGAAAGCAGTTTGTGAAATTGTGTGGAGTCACTGGAACTGTGAGACGTATTTCCTCTATCTGCATCGAGTGCGACATCAATACCTGCATTCACAAGCACAATGTCTAAAAGCAAGAGGACTAGGGACCCAAGTAAGGTCAGTGAAACCACCTTTTCAACTCTCCATTTTAGGTAGAGAAAAGTAGAATTAGAAAAAGTGGCTATCTTCAAAAAATAGAAAATGCTGAGACTCATAGCAAGCCAGATGCTAAAATGGGTGACCACTGTCCAGGTAATTGTAAACAATTTATACACACTTCCAGTCTTCCATAAAGTTGGATTCTGCACAAATACCCACCAATCGAGTGATGCTAACCAGAATAGACCAACCCTGGAAATCGCCAGAGGAGTGAGGATGCAATCAGCTGCAGATAACTTTCTTCTCTTCATCCAGTCCACGCAGTTCACCAGGACGATGAATCCATTTGTTAAACATCCGAGTGTGAACTCCACATTAAAAATTATTGTGAAGGCCTTCTTCACAACATTCCCCATAGTCTCAAAGAGAATGCCGCAATGTCTAACATCACTGGTAAAGAAGTGTTATTGTATTGATCTAAAATGCTATGTTTATCTGATTCTTGAAAAGCTGCAGCTTAGTCCCATAAACCCTTAAACACACATTATCAAATAATCAAACATCAGTAGCTCCATTTTCTTAGTGAAAATAGTTCATACCCCAGAAAGTTCACCAGCGGCTCCTCAGATACTGTTTACTGACCACAGCAGCTTGGAGTCTCTTGTAGCTGATGAGGGAGGGAACACCCAGATCTCATCTCCTAACATGCAAATAATGATACTTTTATTTCCCTTCTTTTGCTTATTTTACATTATACGTATATTTTCATCTGACTTCTTAACTACCAGGCAAGTAACAATACAATCTTCACTTTACAAGTTAACTTATACAGAAGACAGCAGAAATCTACATGCATAGCTAAATTGAGGTTCTTTAAAAACTTCAATACTTTGGTCTACAGAAGGGACCGGTACACATATCATTCAAAGCTCTTCTTACATTCAGTCCTCTAATAACCTCAGGCAAATCATTATTTCTCAAATGAATGATGCTAAGAATAGTACTCAGCACTTTCATTTTTACAAAGCCATGCACACACAGAGATATACACTCACACATTAACGTGCATTCATCTAGACCCACTGTTTAACAATTTCATATAAGTATTATGCAGTATTTAATTTAAATACCTAGTGAATTTAAATGACTTTCTCCTTGCATGTGATAATAAGGCAGAAAATTTTCTGCTATCCCACAAAGAAGCGAGATGCATGAGTTCACCCATACAGCAAAACCCTCCTTGTTCCCTACCCCTCCCTTTAGCAGCAGGTCACACAGCCTGTCTATCAGTGCAAAGACCTTCAGCTTTTGCCCACCAACATTTCTCAGCAATACCTGCTCTACGACCATTGCAATGGGCTCCAAGTTACGCAGAGAATGATAGGCTCCCTGGTCAAAAGGAGACCTAAACAACATGACAAAACTGTTGTCACTAAATAGCGAGTGAATAAGAAGGGCACAGATGAAACACTTGCAGCCACAACTACCAGGGTGACATAGGAGACATGGGGTTTTCTAGTGTGCAGGGCTCTCTCGTCCTCCAAGCCCTGAAATGATACTGAGCATGGAAAGTGACACTCTCACACTGACATTTCTCAGAAATGTCCTCCAGTTAGGGGAAAGATGTGGAAAAACCACAATAGCATGACCAGTTTTTAAGAATAATCTTCTAGGAATAGAAGAAGAAAATTACCATCCATTAGAGACCAAAAGTTGATGAGATTGTGTGAACTGAGCGCTGGTTCTGCAACCTCATGAGATGTTGAAAAAGAGATGGGAATTTCATCCCCAGCAAGGGCTATACTCACCCAAGAGTCGCTCTCCCTGAGACTGACCACTGCGCGGGTCACTGTGGATGGGGACTCTGTGGCTTCTCATCATACCAACTGCCCCTGGGGAAAGAGTCTTTTCTAGGCAAGCACCAAAGATATTTCACACACACTGCATCCAAGAAGTAAAATAGCAAGTGATTTCCTCAGAGAAGGCAGTGTCTTTATCCATTTCTGAGTCAGTGCTGAGTGTAGATATGTGTGCCAAAAACTAATGTATAGTGCTTTGATTATTTTCATTCATGAAAGGTTGATGACTATACCAAATCTAAGTAATCAAAAGAAGCAAATCAATAATAACTCCATCTAATTACTTTTATTCACTTACAACAATATACCTTAGAAAATAAGGCACTCCCTATCAATCAAGACCTACATTGTTATTTTAAATTAACAAATTAGGTTAAAATTATCTTGAGTGATTTAGCAGAAGTTCAAGCAAAAATATAATTGAAACTACCTTCTCCTCATATTTTTACTAGTATTACTTCTACATTTTACTACAATAAATATCAGGGTAAATATACTGTATAAACTAGTGGATTTAACTGGGTCTTTTACATATATGCACATATGGCACTTTGATCTTGTCCTGGAACTTTAGCATGTAAAGAAAAAGTTATAGATTTTCTAAGGTAAGAGAGACAAGCAAATAGTAAATTTATAGACCCCCAGATAGATGCAAACAATTGGCATCATCCGTATCCGTGGGACTGCACCTTCTCAGTATGGAAACCGTGAGATCACCAGCAAGATCGGCATAACTAGTTGAAACCTGAAGAACCGGACTCTGGTTTTTGATGTTTCCTATAATGGAAGAAGAGGAAGAACTATGAAAGGAGACTGGTGGGCGGTGATCAGCTAGCAAGTATGCAAATAAAAAGAGAGCAGGTCCTAGAGTCAAAGTGCTTTTTCTTTTTTTTTTTTAGGTTTTTTTATCCAGAGTCTCTGGTAGGTTTTGCAGGATGTACACCGAGCTGGGAAGCACAGACTCATGGACGATCTTGCAAATCTGGCAGATTTGGGGAAGTATTGAGAGCAACAGCCTAGGAAGGCAGTTAGGAGGCGGCAGATAACGAGGTTTTGTAGTCTGATGAGCACTATAGTCCAAGTGGAAAAAGAACTTAAATTTTGACTTCCGCACTTGCCTTTTGAAGAGGAAAGTCACAGCTCCTTCCAGCTCTTAGCAGTGAGCACAAGGAGTAAAACAGAGTCCAGTGAGTGAGGGAAGCCTCTACGTCCCCTTGACAAAGCACCGTGGAAACACTCCTCGGATGTGTTCAGGTGTTCATGTGGTGTTTATCTGTTGTCATCAGATTTCAGTTCTAAGAAGATAGGGTCCCAGAACCCGGACTTCCAGGAGCAGAGCCTGTACGGCTAATACTATGTGAGGAGCAAAAGAGACCTGCAGCAGGAGTTTCTGAGTATCAGATTCTTTTGAGAGCTTTGACTGAAGTCTGTTCCAAAACCTCTCAAGTGGATTTGTAGTTATTTCTCTAGTGCTGAACTTATAATTGAAACGCATAGAGTTGAAAGCTTGTAAAACTCTCATGTTTCTTTCAGACTGATGGATTAAGCGATATTAGGTAAACAAGATTGAGAAGAAGTCTCTGAAACTTCCCCTCCTGGCAGAAAAAGATAAAATGTTAATAATCACATTCTGGAAGGAATGGAGAGATGGAGACCACAAAAAATAACCTAGATAGTCAGGTAGGTAATCCTTGTCATGTATGTGTTGAATTGCAGAGTTCGACTATGTAAAAGCAGGTTGGCTGTCGGATGGATTTCAGCCAGCATCAGTTTTCCTTGCTCTGGTAGACACTCCCTGGGAAGAAGCAGCTTTACTAGAAGAACGTCAGAGCCTCCAGGACTTTTATGTGATTCTACACTGGTGAAAATTTTAATCTAGACTCATTGTGAAGGAAAGTCATAAAAATTAAGTTCAGCTTTCAGAATAAGAGAACCCTTAACAGTTTCATGTCAGGACCATATTCTTCTGTTGCTATTAGTTTATTTTTAATTACTCATTTTTATTTTAGTAGTGTGAGAATGGAAGCTGAGACAACTGTTTACTCATTCTATCACTGAGCTAGAACATTTGCCCTTTTCTGTTTCCCATTTTATAAAATAGCATGTTAATTCTGTATATAGGTGATACTTTACTAATTGCTCCTTGTAAACAAAAATGTCAAGCTTTTTAAAAAAATTTCATGTGTATATCATATTATAAAAGTGAGAATAAATTCCAAGAAGAACATTCAGGAAGCTTTCAGGTGAGATTTTTGGGGACTAGTGGTCTGAGCTATATTATAAATACCCTTTTCTAAATCAAATGTCATATTATCTTGTATAAATGAATGCACAAAAATCAATACCATTCTTGTATGGTAATAATGCACACCTTGAGAAATGTATTTTGAAAACATTACTTGTTCCAAGAGCACAAAGAAAAATTTAAAATTTAGGAACTGACCTTACTAAGGAAGTGAAAAACATCTATAATAAAACTGTGCTACTTTGAACAAGGAAATTGAAGAGAACATCATAAAATGCATTAGTTTCCCTTCTTTTGAATAGACAAAATCAAGAAAGTCAAATAACCACATGTCCCAAATTGATATACTGATTTAATGCAATCAGAATGTCAATAGCATACTTCTCAGAACTGAAGAAGACAATCCTAAAGTTCATATGAAACTGGAAGAGACCCAGAATAGCGCAGGTAATCCTGGGTAGCAAGAGTAAAGCAAGAGCTATCACCTATCACATCACCTATAATAAGGCCACTGTGATAAATGCAACATAGTCCGGACACAGAAATAGGCATGGTGATCAGCAGAGCAAGACGGAGAAAGAGGGAACAACGCCAAGTGCATTCAACTATTGGATCTTTGACTCAGGCCTAAAATGCACACTGAATTAAAGATAGAACCTTGCATAAATATTGTCGGGACAACAGGCTCAGCTGACACCAATTACTACTATAAAGTGACCCCAACAAAGGTCAGAAAATTCCAAAATAGTAAAGATAGATTTGAACCGTACATTTTGGTGAGATAACTGGATGGACTCCATTGGCTCCTAAAACCAAGACCTTTTCCTTTCACCTGCAAAGGCAGCTGTTTTCAGGAATGGGAAAGAGAGAGTCCCCAAAGTAAGACACCTTCTGGAAACTGCTGGGACCTTCCTGTGGTCCAGCCTGGGAAATCACTAGCCAACAGCCATCAGTGCCTCTTTCCCAAATGACTGCTGTCTCTCCGTGTGAGAAACTGAAAGTGTAAATGATAAATAAAATGCATATTAATATTATAAAATAGGATGGAAATGTTCAAAGAGGAAGGGAAACCAAAGGGGGGAAGAAGAGAATAAAAAAGAAGGAAATAATGGAAACAAAGCTTATGCATACGGGGGTGGATGGACTGATGGGAGAAAATGGGAATGGAGAAAAAAATGAGAACCAACATATATCATGTACAGTTACAAATTCCCAATGATGAATGTGATCCTAATGTATACCTAAAATGTACCAAATACAAATAAAGAAAGAAGGAAAAAAAGAAAGAACTATTCCATACAGGACATGGAAATTTCTCTTCTTCTCGGCAATAGTAAAACTGTTACCAGGAGTTGAGACCCACATTACTCTTTGTTTTGCCAAATACGTTGGGGAAAGAATTTATTTTTGGTTGAAAGGTATCGTTTTATTCAAAGCTAATGCTGAAGGAGAGAGAAAGACTTCTTTGTTTCCTCAAATATTAACATTCCCCAAATATTTTTGTCAGGTGTTCAACAACATTTACTATGAAGACGAGGAGTAGAAAAGCAAAATGAGATGGGGAACAAGGGAAGTCCCATACCATTTCATCTCCCAGACATTCACAACTCTCCTCATCCACATCAAAATGAAACTAGACCAAGACCACCTGAGTCCAGCACATGCATCACATGGATATGCTGCTCTTGACAGATACATTACTTCTTGGAAGTTAATTTATCTCAAGAGTACGGGGGGTAGTTCATGTTCCCAGACTGAGAACACTGGAAAAGTAGAGTACTAATTTCAGTTATGGTGCATTTCAGTCTTAACGCTGGAGTGCAGGTGACCAATATATCAAATTTGGAAATTCCCACTTCCACTTGGACCCCGGGGGCAGTACCAATACCACCAAAATTCGACACATCCTTTAAGGGCTGACATTAAGTCTTGTCTTTGGTGTTTGGAAGATAGCTAAGGCTTCAAGCAGTGTGGTACCACTGGCACTGCCATGTTTATCGGTGATTATCCATCTTTTGAATGAATACATGTAAAAGAAAGTTAAAATGAAATGTGGTACATCCAAGCGAAAAGGATTGGAGAAGACAGTGTATTTCCAAATATGAAATATCCATTCATCAAAAACATAAACTAGTTAAAGAATTGTTGAATTTGAAACCAATACTGTACATAGAAAATTTAAAAACTAAACCCATGACTCTGAAGTATTTTTACTTAGTTTATAAATTTATATTTTTACTTAGTTTATAATTCCATCGTATTTAAACTGAGGGAATTAGTATATTGATTTCTAATAGTCTATATTCTATTCATTATTTCTCAACTGTAGCATAGGCTGAAGCAAAAATTACATGTAGAAACTATTTTTGGCATATAAAATCAGGAAATTTTAGTAGCTGTGATTTACATGTGTATATACAAATACATCTCACACAGTATACTTTTCTCATTTTTGAATTTGAAATATGCTAATTGATATTTTGACCAGTCACTATCCAGGCAATATTGTTTTACTACAAAATTTCTTCCAGGTAAATATTCTGCATTGATATATCACTATATAAATTAGTATCACTATATACTTTCTTAAGGTTGGAAAGTATTTAGATAGTTCTTATTCCAACATAATATTAATTTTGCTAAGTTACATGTAAAACATTTGGGAAGTACAGAAAATATAGCAATATCTTGTTATCTTATTTTCTTCTAGAACATATGGAATGATCCATGAAATGTCTATGAATCCAAAGGTTCCACCTATTTACACCAACCCCTGAGCCACATCAGCACTGAAACAGAAGCCTGTCTCAAATTACTGCTTCCCAGAATCAAGACAAATGAGTGACCCAGAAGAGCAGCCACTAGAATCAATAGCAAGAGAAAAGAATAAATGGGATTTTTCTTCAGAAACTGAGAGTGAATAATCTGCATAATAAAAGACAGGTAGAAAGTGGTATACAGTAGCATAGAGACCACCATAGTTTGCAGGGCCTTTATGTGGGCCGCGGCGCTGGCGTCCCGGACACTGTGCTGCATCCTCTTCAGATGCCTCCGTAGGGAGACGATGAGCAGCAGGAAAGTGGTCAGGGACACGGTCAAGGGTACGACTGCGAACACAGTCTCCGTGAGCAAAGTAATTCTTGTAGCCTGGGTAGAGTTACTTGAACTGAAACTATAAAGTATGTTTCTTTTTAATTCATCCATCCACTCATTATCATATATATCTAATAGTAATATATCTAAGAACAAAAGAAGCAGAGAACTCAGCAAGGTCACTGAAACTACCTTTTTAACTCTCCATTTTAGGTAAAGAAAAATAGAGTTAGAAAAGTTGGCTATCTTCAGAAAATAAAAGATGCTGAGGCACGTAGCAAGCCAGATGCTAAAATGACTGCTCACAGACCAGGTAACATAAATCACCCATAACATCTTTTTACTCATTAACTCTGGGTGAAGCACATAAACACACCAATAAAGGAATTGTGACCAGAGAAAACCTATTCTGGAGACAGCCAAAGCAGCGAGGATTTGATCACCTGAAGACATCCTTTTTCTCTTAGCCCAGTCCATGAAGTTCACCACTACTATGAATCCATTTCCTAAGTTTCCGACTATGAATCCCACACTTAAAATGGTTGTCAGTATACTCTGTACCACACCAGCCGTCATCTGTCAGGGAAGCTCCAAGGTCTAATATCACTGCTGACGACTGCTTAATGCATTCAAATAAAATTATGTGTATCTTGTTCTTGAAAATTCAGAGCTTGCTGCCTTCATTTGCACTACAACAGCCAGCGAACATGGAAACACAAAGATATCCAGTGCGGGGCTTTGTTGCTTCCTGCGAGACACTCTTGGATTTTCTCAGACAGCCCCACTAAGCTTGTTGCAGGCACTGTGCGCCTCACCCACAGCAGCCCTGAGTCTGTGTAAATGATGAGAAAAGCACTGAAATTCATGCGCTAGCATGCAAATGCTGTTTTGTTTTATTTCCATATTTGAATCTGCCTACTTGCACTCTTGGTGCATAACATGAAAAAAAATTCTGACCTCTACAGAAGTATAGAAGAATCCATCTGGTTCTTATGCTTGTGTTTAGATGTTGTCCTCAAAGCATCAGCAATTATGGCGGGGTTGTTC
>PVIR01014036.1:25083-41186 GCA_004026965.1 Petromus typicus | reverse complement strand
AGAGTAGTACTCCATTCTGTAGAAGAACCACAGCTTTTTTATCCAGTCTCCAGTTGATGGACACTTGGGTTGTTTCCAAGATGTAGCAATCACAAATTGGGCTGCTATAAACATGGGTGCACATATGTCACTGTGATAAGAGTCTTTTAATTCTTGTGTGTATATACCTAGCAGGGCAATGGCCGGGTCAAATGGGACCGCCAATCCTAGCTTTTTGAGGAATCTCCAATCTGATTTCCACAGAAGTTGTACGAGTCTACAGTCCCACCAACAGTGGAGAAGGGTTCCTTCTTCTCCGCAGCCTCACCATCATTTGCAGTTGGCTGATTCTGAAATGGCAGCCATTCTATGTGGAGTGAGATGAAATCTCAATGTTGTTTTCATCTGCATCTCTTGAATGACTAATGATGTTGAGCATTTCTTCATATGCTTCTTAGCTGCTCTTACTTCTTCCTCTGAAAAATATCTACTCATTTCAGATGCCCATTTTTGAATTGGGTCATTAAATTTGGGTGGGCTGATTTTTTTGAGCTCTTTATATATTCTAAATAGTAGCCCTTTCTCTGAGGAACAGCTGGTAAAGATTTTTTTCCCACATTGTTGGTTGCCTGTTTGCACTGTTGGTGGTTTCCTTTGCTGTGCAGAAGCTTTTTAAAAGAATGAGGTCCCATTTGTTGATTTCCTTAGCCATTTCCTGTGCTATAGAAGTTTTGTTCATGAAGTCTTTCCCTAAGCAAATGTCTTCAAGAGTTTTACCTAACCTGTTTTGCAGTAGGTTAAGAGTGTCTGTTTTAATATTTAGGTCGCTTATCCACTTTGATTTTAGCTTGGTACACGGTGAAAGAGTTAGATCTAGTTTTAGCCTTTGGCAAGTTAAAGCCCAGTTTTTCCAGCACCATTTGTTAAAGAGGCTATCTTTCCTCCATTGAGGATTTTTGGCTCCTTTGTCAAAGATCAGGTGGCTCAGTGTATCTGGAGTAGTTTCTGGATCTTCTAGTCTACTCCACTGATCCTCAGGTCTGTTACTTTGCCAGTACTATGCAGTTTTTATCACAGTGGCTTTACAGTATAGTTTCAGGTTCGGAGTTGTGATACCCCCTACCATGTCCCTGTTGCTTAGAATTGCTTTGGCTATTCTAGGTCTTTTGTGGTTCCAAGTTTGAAATTTTTTTCAAACTTCCAAAAGTTTGAATTTTTTTCTCTAGATCTGTGAAATACGCTGTTGGGATTTGAATCGGGATTGCGTTGAATGTGTAGAATAGTTTTGGGAGTATAGCCATTTTGACAATATTGGTTCTTCCTACCCAGGAGCAAGGTATGTCTTTCCATTTTTGGATATCATCTTCTATCTCCTTTTTCAGAGTGCTATAGTTTTCAGAGTAGAGGTCTTTCACCTCCTTTGTTAGACTGATTCCTAAGTATTTTATCACCATCACATTATTTTCCCCTCATTACTTATCCCTACACTCCATTTCCTTTTAAATAATTTCTATTTCACATCTACTATATATATATAGTATATATATAGTATAGTATGTGTATGTATGTGTATATATATATATATATATATATATATATATGTTTTTTTTAACCGTATTGAACTGAAAACCTCCTGCTCCATTTCATGATTCTAGATAGAAAACTAGTAACAGTGATAAAGATTCTAACAATAACATGGCATATAAAATACTTTTTAAAATTATCATTAGAAAAGACTAATAAAATTGATCACACTTGAGAATATGAGAGCGAGAAAAAGAGAAGAAAGTATATACACAGGAGTAAGCAATATTAAATATGAGACAGTGCAACATTATAAATGCTAAAGATATAAAAATGTAGGGTGTATTAAGGTTGACTTCATGCCTTTAAGTTTGAAAGTTTAGTTTAAGTGAAAAATTTCCTAGAAGAAATATCAACAATGAACAAAAACATGAATGGAAGTTTTATATTCCACTTTTTACCACAGAATTATTATAATTTAATCATGATTTCAAGACTTCACCTAAAATATATAACATAGGTGATTCTCACCAAGTGCGTAAAAACAGAGGCACATAAATCTTATAGATATTCCTTTATAAAGTAGAAGAACAAAGATCCCAGTTCACTTTCTTTCTTTTTTTAAAACTGAAATCTTTATTGGTACATTACATATACGCATCATGATTGCACTCCATAATGGGGATTTGTACTAGTATAAGACACAACTTAATTCTCATTTTTTCCCATAGTCCTACCCACCCTACCACCCCTTTATATACATAAAATTTGTTTCCTTTCTTTTTTGTTATGATCTCATTATTTTCCCCATTCACCCTATTTTACTTTGAGTATTTTCTATTTCACAATATATAACATACAATTCTAGGACTCATTTACATCTTTATTTTCTCATACCAGAGAAAAGATGCGATATTTACCTATCTGTGCCCTATTTATTTCATTTATGAGGACATCCTCAAGGTATGTCCATTTAAGTATAAATGATTCAAACTTTTATGGCAGAGTAATACTCCATTCTGTAGAAGAACCACAGCTTTTTATCCGGTTCACTTTCTATGGACAGCAGGAGCTGACACCTGGCGGTACACAAATACAAGAAAGAAGGGACATTTTCATTTTCATCTCTTTTATGCACTTGAAAAGAAACTTTAAAAATTATCCTACAAAGCCAGGATTAGGATAATTCAATACGTAGAGAGAATTCTTTATCATGATCAAATCAATTTTATTTTACAAATTTGGGTTAAACATTAGCATTTGAGTATGACAAGACAAAGAAAAACAGACGGTGGAATTCTCTGATGTCCACACCAGCCTGGTGAGCTGGGACTCTAGAGAGAGATCTTTAAAAGACACACACAAGCACACATACACATACGTGCACGCACCCTTCGGCCTGTGGTGACTGAGCTGGCAAACAATAACAGTACAGCCCCCAGTGGAAGAAGGCGCCCTGTGCGCACCAGCACCGCCAGGCTTCCCAGATCCGTGCTGTGGGAAGAATCGACTGGAGATGCGGGACAGCTGAGTGGCAAAGGTAGCAAGAAAATACATTGAGAAGGAGTCACACAGTATTCTGAAACTTAGTTTCCTTTGAAAGTATACTTACGTCACTAGTAACCCTCTTAGTTTAATGGAACCTGATCGATTAACAGAGAGCAGTGCTGCTAAGTGTGTGTGCATGTGTGTATGCGTGTGTGTGTGCATGTGTGTGCATGTGTGTGCATGTGTGTGTATGTGTGTGTGTGTTGTGTGTGTGAAATACTCTGCACAGTTGACAGCTACTAAACTCCAGATGCTAACAGGACACAGTGAAATTTCTACTAGGTCTCTATTGAAGAGGAATCTCTGTCCACTAAGCAGGAATATACTTACATAAACCAGCTAACTGAAGACGAGGAGGAAAAAATAACCAGTTCATACATGTTCCATTTATTTTGAGAATGATTTTGATCAGTGTTTGGAGATCAAGGACAGAAGACTCACTTTCTAGAACAAATGGACCATGCGAGGACTGTGGCTCAGGACTTGAGAAGAGCGCATGCACAGTGAGCACCACGCCATGGCGCCATGTGCTTCCGGCATGGTTTCTTGTTGGTTCTGAAATAGCTCAAAACTGGGTATCTCTACATTTATACCTGGTCAATCTCCAGGTAGGGTGAAATGCTGCATTTCAGTATTTCCTTTTTGTTTTGCTTAATCTACCCTGTGTACATTTTCAGTTTGACTCGTTTTGTATTTTAACCATCCACGCCCTTCCGTGTTACACAGCTCTGATCACTAAACAGATCTTCTGATTTATTATTTTTCCCAAGTGCATTAATCTCTCCTGCCTCCTTCTGTAGCCCATTCATGAAGATGCTAAATGAGATTTGAATAAACCCTGTTCCTGGCAGCAGCTCAGTGCAGAGAAGCGTAGTGATTTAGTAATAACATTTACATTTCTGCCCCTACCAGAGTGTGTATATGTAAATCCATTTAAATTAATGTCATAATATTAATATTTCATGAACTAATGCATTAAACTGTATACTCAGTTGCCTAAGTATCACAGCTCTTACTGTTGAATCGTGCATTAATTTGGCCATTCCAGTTGGCCATACCAACGTTCAGAAGGACAGTGTTGACCCGAGGGCGGCAGGGACAGGTGTTTCTATTCTGGGAATCTTTCGAGTTTGAATATAATGTAAATTTAAAAAGTCCTCGTCCATCGATGGATATTGAAAGTGTAACCAGCGTACAGTAACTCCCACACCCTTCACCCAGACCCCTCTCAGCATTCACAGCCTCCCTCTGGCTGCTCCACTAACATGGCACCTGGCCACGCCTTGCCAGCTCAGAGCCTCCTCATCCTGTGGAACCCGCTCAGCATTCCACTTGAAGTCATAAACACTTTATCATCGCTTTTTAAAAGAAGCATACCATAATGGCATTAAAGCCTCATGCACTTCACTTTATTGAACTAAAAGTTGTAATCACACAACATTCATAGTGCTTTCCTTTGAATCCCCTCCTTTGGCACAACCATAGTTTCAGAACGAACTCAAGGAGAGATGTACAGCAGGCCATCCCAAAGCAGAGGAAACTTCTCAACCCTGACATTCATACATGCAGACTACAGACCACCAAGGGGTGTGGAGGCTATGAAATAACTCAGGATGATGGAATTCCACATAGATACCAGTGTTTGCTGCTGCTATTTACAGTTTCACTCATCAAATCAAAAGCTAAGATGACTCACACATGAATAAATGCTTCAAGTGCAATTTTTAATCATTGGCTTTATCCCTGAATTCTCTCTCCTGACTTGATCATTGAATCTAGAACATTGGTCCGAAAGCTCCTTAAACACACATCTGGAGAGACCTCAAGGTTTCCTTTCACTTGCAGCTTTCAACCCATTCTCAGTCCTGTTTCAGGAGGACTAGAAGGGATCTTAGTCACCAGGTGTGGCCTCTGCGCATCTGTCTCTACTGCTCTTGCTCTTTTCTTCCTCTGGCTACAAAACCTGCACCATTCATCTCGGACCAGCTTCCGAGCACAAACTCAGTTTGCTCAAAGAAGCAGAGCCGAGATCCGCTAGTAACCAGAGATCTCCTGTGATTATGGGGCCGCAATCATGGGGTGGGTGGAGCGGCACCCCAAAACCAGCTGAAGCTGAGCCACAGACCAAGCTCTGAGGCCACTGCTGGCACTGCGTCCTCTGCTCAGAGGCTGAGACTCTCCAGACCCGCTGGCCAAGGCCTCTCCCTGCTCTGCTTGGAGCCAAACATCCATCTCATGCAGCGGCACCCACGGTGACTATTCCTCAAGAGTTCAGAAGAAACACATGGACAGGTGAGATGCTCGTGGGACATAATGCCACTCTAGAGATTCATGTCCTCTTAAACTGTCACCAATAGTGCAGGTGAAATAAATATACGTTCAGAAAACAAACACTGAGAGAATTTATCACTCACATATTCTTTCTAAAATAACAAAACACATATACCTAGGAAAGAAAGAAAATAACTAGCATGCAGTAGTAAGAAGCAATAAATACTAAGTGCTTAAACTGTAAGACCTATCAGTAAATACTTGGAATATATGGTAAGTAAAATGCATATGCACATTTCTTGGCTTTTATTCTACATGAAAATTCCCTCCTGTAAATTACAACACTGCTATTTGACCAAGAAAGGAAAATTTACATTGGCTAGCTTCCTGTTTTTTACCAAACGGAAAATAAATTAATCTTTTATTTTACCTTCAAAAAGAGAGCAAAGGAGAAAGAGGGAGGGAGAGAATGAGGGGAAGAGAAAGTGTGAGAGAGAGAGAAAGACAGAGAGTTGGCAGATGAAATAGTAGGTTTTACCTAATAGGGAAAAATGAATACTATCTAGCTTTACATATTTTGTCAATAAAATTTGCCACTAAAATTTAAAGTGTACTCTAAAATACGAAACATATTTTAATATTTGAAAATAAAATAAGAAGAAAGAAAATCTTATGGCACATGAGATGAAGGTAGGAAGCGTAAGTAACGTCGTCATTGGACGCAGTTTCTGCAGTTACAGCGCACGGAGTGAGTGGGCAGGAGGAGAGAGGGCAGGGCCACAGTTTGGATCTAGAGAAGCCCTGAGGTGAGTAAACACGGGGTGCCACAGGGAAGGAGGAGAGGTCACACGCAGGGTGGGCATCGGGGGGACTGGGACATGAGAACCCTCACTAGATCCCCAGCTCACTAGATCCCAGGACCACCCTCGAGGGCAGTACTGTCATGCTAAGGACGTGCTTTCAAGATAGGAACCATAGAGGGACAAACTCAAGATCACCAGAGAGAGAGAGAGAGGGTGGGGGGACGGAGAAAGAGATAGAGAGAGAGACAGAGAGAGAAAGGACGGAGAGGGAGAGGGAGAGAAGTATAATGTCAAAGATAAGAGAATCTATGTATGTGTATGAAATATTAAAATCAGTATTGTCTACATAAAATCCATACTCTGTTTTAAAACAGAAACTGCAGACTACTACTACTGTTTCTTGAAGAAATAAATTATAAAAAGTGATATTAACAGCCATTGTAGAACACTAAAAATGTATCACATTTACCAAAACAAAACTAGTTATTTTTCCTTAAGAGCACTCAAGTGAATTATGTTCATTTTTATGATAAAGAAAGAAAATGCCCTTTTGCCAATGGCCTAGATACGATGTTTATGAGCTACAGAATTTATTATACTTTTCCTTACTGAATGTCAAGTACAAAAATAGAACAACAGTGCTGGCTGTGTGTAACATCACACAGATATTGAGAATATTTTTGTGATTTTTTAAGAAAGCTAAACATGAACATGTGACCGCACGATGAGCACTTCCGCTCCTGACAGGTGCCGGAGGGGAGGGAGAACCTGTCTCCATGCAGTCTGAGGTGACCCACGGGCGGATCCTCCCAAACCTGCCCCCATGCCGGAAGCTGAACACATGTGGCCATGGCATTGTGCAACAGAATAATACTGGGACACGAAACAAGCAAAGCACACAGCAGAGCATGGGTGGACCTCAGAATAGTACGTGGAAGAACAGAAGACAATTCCAAGACCATACACTGGGTGAGTCCACAGAGAGGAACGTTCCGGTGATGGGGCCAGTGGGCCAGAAGGTCTTCACGGCAAGGCCAGGGGAGGAGAGGAGAGCACAGGTTTCCTTTCTCACTCTGGTCATAGGCGTGTGTTGGAATATGTATTTTACAGAGTTAGAGCGTATGCAATCAAAACACGCAGTAAATATTGCCACAAATCCAGTAAGTTGGTTAATCCAGAAATGGAGAGAGACAAAGCGGGGCTTCGCAGGGAAATGTATCGGGGCCCGAAGGCCCCTAACGGTACAGAGAATGAGAGTCAGCATGAAATCATGGTTTTATCATGAGCACAGAACTCCTCCTCTTATGTTCCAGCCTTGCATAATGAGCAGGGATTTCACATGGACAGATAAAGACCAAGGGGCAGATATGCAGGTATTCAACATAGGGAAAATCTGTGCAGAAATAAATTACTGATTCCAGAAACTGGACAGAAAATGTGGTTAACCATTTAGGTACATGAACATAGTTACACTCAACCTTCTGAATATGTGGATTTTGAATCCAGGATTTAATACCAGTTTATTTAAAATGCATTTTAAAACATTAGTCAATACTGACCAAATTCCAATTATTTTGACATTACTCTCTAAAACAAACACAGTATGACTCTTTACATAGAATGTACAGCATGCTGCACAGAATAAGGAATCTACAAGTGACTAAAATATGGGTGACTATGCATAGTTTATATGAAGATATTATTCAATTTTTGTATACAAGATTCAAGGATGCCGAGGTTTGGGTTAAAGGAGATTTGGAAATGAATCCTCCTGAGTATGTAGCAAATCTGCATCACACACACAGGTCAGACACCAAATTCACCTTTGCCTCAGGCTTGTTTGAGTACCCAAGTACCTTTTAACTAATTTAGTTGCATTTTACCAAAATTTTCCTAAAATGTGTTCCTAAATTAGTCCGTGCCAGTTTTCAGTTATATAAATGAACCTCCTATTTCATAGAAGAAAGAAGTATATCAATGCAGAAAAAAAGATTACTTGTTTTTTAAGTTCATCTATAATAATCTGGAAAGACTTATGTAAAATTGTAGAAATAATCCCGATTAGCTGTGCAGAAGTTATTTATAAAACATTCAGAGAAATCTACACCTAAGGAAGTAAATATATAAATGAAAGCTAAGGCAGGTTGCAGGGTGGGCAGTTGTGCCTGTGATCCATAAAATACATCACTGATTATTGTTTGACACATAGGAAATCAGTGAGAATTAATGAGGAAAACACAGGAAATAGGCAGAAACAGTAAAAAATATACTATGTGTTCAAAAGCATAAGATTGATTCTGAAGTATGTGTGTATTTGATGAATAGCAAATAATATCCTTCCTTCCTTGGAAAGTGGAGGAAAAAAGATAATCTCATGAAAATTTGGTGAATCAAAGAGAATGAGTCTGTGTAAATGCTTTTGGCTTATGAATCTGCAGTTATGCATTTTTAGCATCATCAATTTTAATGAAGGAGGCAATCTGCTCTAAAGATGTGGAGACAAAGCAGATGAAAGACAGAGCTTTAAATAAGAGAAAACAAACAAGAAATAAAGAGGAAAAGTGAAAATAGTAGAGTGTGTTTATAATTTCTACAGTGTCAAAATACGTACAGCATGAAACAGGCATGATCACAGTCAGCAATGGCTTTATAATTTTTAATCACTGACTCAGTAACCTTCCTATAAACTGAAATGACTCATTTTCTCCCTACTATTGTCAGTTTCTTTCTAGTAAACCATGCACTCTTTTTGTTGTTAGTCTTTGGTAATACAAGTGAAAGAAAAGAATAAAGAAATACGAACAACATAGAAAGATGGAGCTTAGGCCCCAAACATGCCTCAACCAAGCAGCAGACCTTCCTCCTCCTCTTCTGCTCCCTGTCTGTGGGATTCCGAGCTCAGGTCCACGCAGCGGAGAGGAGCCCTGCGCTACGGCCTTTGTCTAGTTTAATGAAGTAGCATATAATAAACACAGTGTAAAGTGCATGAGCATATATGTGATAAAAGTATATAAAATACAACGTGCAATTTAATAAGTGTCAGATAAAACATCAAAATTTACACTTGTCTATGTATAGAGTTTATGGAATATGATTTAATAATATGGCATCGATTTAATTCTGTAAAAACTTGCAGTGAAAAGTACATTCCTGTCCATCCTCATCCAAACACTCCCCTCTGATTTGGGCATCTCCGTTCCCTCGTCCGGCTGCTCCTTGCAGCAGCTCTGGAGTTCTGCTTCCTGAGGGTCATCAGATGTGTGGTCCTGGCTGTCTCAATGTCCTGAATCAATTCAAACCATTTCCCTTGCCTAGTCACGTGAGTTTGGGGAAGAGCCGGGAGTGACATGGTGTAAGATCTGCTGCAGAAGACGGCTGGCTGGCTTCATAGGTTTTTACTTGCCAGAAATCATCATAAATGTGTTGAATTGAACCAGGAATGTAGGTGGGGTGGGGAGAGACCCCCCTCAGGAGTGCCCCAGACTCTCACAAAGCGGCACCCAGGATAGAATTCATGAGGTCAAACCTACAAATATTTTGTGGAGAAATTAATGTCAGGGTACTTTCTGTAGTATTGTTAAAAGTTTATTGAAATATTTTTCACTTCTATGATAAACATTTTTATAGATAGTTGTTTGTCTAATTATATATAAACACAATTTTTCTACTTCACATTGTTTTAGCTAAATTGAACACTTTGCTTACAAAGAAAGAATTATAAAGATACATTGCTTTAACTTTCAGTATAAATATATGTTTACTAACTATTTAATAGGAAAACCCGGATTTTCACCGCACAGGACTCTGCTAATATGAATTTTGCATGAACTATTACCACTGTGCATCTTTTGTTTCCTGTTGTGACACGTAGAAAGTGAAGCTAGAATTTAAGCAAGTCCAAAACAACTAGAGGGCAGAACACTGATAAATTTTCCCGGTGTTTATAGGTACTTGTTCACCATACCTAATTCAGAACAGCTTTTCATCATTCTATTTAAGTTTTTTAAAATTATGAAACATAAATGTAAGAAATAGCTTTCTTTCTGCAGTTTTATTTCATTTCTCTCTGAAGTAATTATATTAATTACTTAACTAAATAGCTTGTCGTGGACTGCTTTGGTACACAGTGAATCACGGAGAAAAATGTAATTCACTGTTAAAAGCACAAGAATATTGGGCATTAATGAAAGTCTGGAGCAAAGGAGAATTTAGAGTGCAATCTTCTGACTGTATTTGGAAGTATAAAAATAAACAGATGGAAGTCGTGATGCATACTGAGGTATCTATGTCCAGATGTCCCCGCAAAGCCACATGGACTCAAAGCTCGGACTGGGGAGGTGATCAGTGGGGAGGTGATCATTGTGGGTGCTGGGTATTGTGTCTTGGCAAGCAGAAAGTGACTAGGACGGTGTGAGGTGTGGGCTGGCCTGCTACGAGGTCTGGTGGGAGAGGTACCCTGAGGTGCGGCCCTCCGGTATTTCTCTTGTGGCTCCCCCTTCCCTCTCCTTGTCTCCTGCAGGTAGGTGCAGAGCAGCCTCCCCCCCATGCCTCTGGGGCAGGTCATCCCCCTTGGACCAAAGACTCAACACACCATGGGCAAAAGTAAGCCTTCCCTCATGTAGGTGTGGGTGTGGGTACTGTGTCTCAGCAAACAGAAAGTGACTAGGACAGTGTAAGGATGTATAGTGCACAGGTACACATTGAGCATGCATTTGAAATACGTGTAGACTTAGATAAGGCAGTATGGCATATATTTATACAAATATGTGCATGCACATGTAGATTATGTACATAGCAATATGCATTTACAAACACACACATAATACAGGATTTAATCATATTAACAGTACAAATGTACATAAGATTAAGAATGAAGTTTCAGGCCCCAATTTTATGAACTGGTAAAAGAATAATATGATCAGGAAAAACACTGAAAGTCAGTAAAACTAGAATAAGTTTCCATGAATCAATTTACAGTTATTGACATAATTTGAGTAGTAATGTTTCTTAAAGAAATCCAAATTTTTATTTTAAAAATTTCTTTGGGTTTGACACTTGTAAAAATGTTTCTCAAGCATTTAATATTTTAGAGAGAATAGTATTGAACTCAGCAAAAATAGTAAATAATCTCTCTTTGATTTTAGATAATGTATTCACTAAGAAGTAGCTTTATTATCTGAGGAATATTTTCTAAGTCAAGTGAGAGAACTGTATCTTCAATTTTTCTGTCAGCAAACTCAGTTATTTCTACCTTTGGCCATAACAAAACAATCTCAAAAATAATCTCATAAACAGGCAAAACTTATAAGTATACTTTAAAGATATATTTTAAATTATAACTTTTTGCATAAGTGTTGTACCTTCTTCTTAGCACTATGTAGCAAAAGGTTCTAAAAATAGCATTATTATATTTAACAGAATGTAAGAATGTGTCAGACAAAAATGGCTTACTTCATGTTCTTATAAAGTGCAATGTTCCTAGTTAATACATGATTCTCTTTCTAAGAGATGTGAAATTATTATATTGAAAAGCAAAAGGAGTATCATACTTTGAGATTATGATAGTAGCTTACATCCTTGGCTCATGGTTCCCTGCAGATTTAGACAAATAAGCTGGCTCAGGGCCACAGAAGCACTGTGGAAGGGGCTGGGGTGAGACAGATGCTGAGCCCAGGCAGCCAGGAAGCAGAGGAGGCGAGGGGCTGGGGTGAGAACTGTGCTCCCAGCTCGGCCCCAGGGACTCCTCCAGCCAGGCCCTGCCTCCTAACAGGAAGTCTACTGTACACTGATTCGTGATGAAACCTCTGCTGAGCCCAGCACCCCGTGGTACATCGCCCTCCCCACACAGGAGGCTTTGGAGGGATATTTCATTCATAAACTATAGAAACAGGTAAAAGAATGGAAGAGATATTCCTAATAAACTAAATAGCAAGTTAGACAAAATACACAAGTATTTGTTAATGCATTATTTAAAATATGGAATCCTACATGGATTATGGGTAGAGTTATAAGCCATAATGATGGGAATTACTAAAGCACAAAGATGTGGCTGTCATGAGCTCATGCACAATTATAGCACTGAAGTAGGTAAAGTAAAATATGGTCGGGAATGTACAGAAACATGAAAAGATAATGTAAAACATAAGGAAATAAAAAGATAAATAGGTGAATTATAAGACTGAACCACAGAAAAACTTGAGACATTATTTTCCCCTACCAGAAACAAGAGATGAAAGATCACTAATTATACATAGATGCAAACATATGAAATGTATTATTCCAAGAACTTCAAATTATTGAAATGCTTCTTTGGGGCAGATCAGTCCTATAAAATCTTTTCAAAGTCAAAGCTCTGAATCTATTCTTTATACCCTAAGGAAAAGAGTGTGTTAACCTATAAATTTAAGCTTTCTGGAAAGTCAAAAAATTCTCAGTCTTACAAGAGATATGTGGGACTGAATCAAAGAGCAAAATACAAAATAAAAAAGTGAAAAGCACATCGCCTTTTACAAATGTTAGATGAAAGTGTAGGAGGAATTGTATAAATCTTTAAAAGTGTTTGTAATGAATGAAACAGACGAGACTTGTCCCATCATTAAGAATTGCTCCCTTTCTGAGTTTATTTTATTTTAATTTATATTTTTTGCTAGTGCATGTTAGTGTGTGAGGTCACACTCACATCCGGAAGTAGGCACATGTCTGTGTGTCTCGTTTCCTTCTTTAATCCTCTTCCCACCTGTCTACCCACCATCTAACCCCCTGCTCTGCTCTCACTTCTCAGCCCACATTTATGATACCTGATGTTTGTCTTCACTGAGGTGATTTGGTTCCTCTACATGTGAAGTCTGAGAACTCAGCCTCCCGCTCTCCACAGTGCAGCGGTGTATTAACGCCCCCTCCTGCCCTCGCTCCCCAGACCTGGCTGCAGCCTGGTCCCACCTTGGAAAGCCCCTTCCTTGCCCTTCTGTTTCACATGCGTAAGCTCAACTGGATTTGTAACACATACTTAGTAGGAAGTTCTTTCCCACCTAGAATATAGATCCACAGAGTATAGGTATTTTCACCCAAGATGATAACCCCACAGACCAAGCTTCTGGATGTGTTGAATGAAGATGAGAATTCAGGATATAAAGGACTATATCACTAAATAAAGAAGAGAGTGATACTGTGGTTGCACTTATTTTAATAAGTAAAATATAAAACTCAGTCATAAAAAACTAGTATATATTTTATAGATGCAGAATGATTACAGTAAAAGAAAAATACATACATATAACTATTTACTAATTTAAAAAACAAAATGTGTATTAATATGCACATTAAGACTTTTAAAAATAATTGAAAAACAATAATAAGAAACCAAACTAATTAAAAAATGGGACAATGACTGTAACAGTTAATCAAAGAGGAGATAGAAAAAGGTATTCCACAACATATGTGATTAGGGAAACACAAAATAAACAAGTCATTGAGCACTATCACACACCTAGTAAAATCCAGAGAGAGACAACACCAAATACTGGCAAGATCAGGCCACAGGCATCTCCCTGATGCTGCTGGGAATCCAATTGGCATAGAGTGGTAGTTCTTTTCAAGATTAACCATGTTTTTACTACATGGACATCGTATGTCCACACAGAAACTTGCACACAAACATTTTTATACCCATGTGACTGTAGCTGGGCAAAATACATAAGAGTGATCGCACAGCCATAGTCACATCTGCACACACCCGAAAGAAGAGTGACCCTGTAATACAGCTGGGAAGTAACGAGGATGTCCGCGCGGGTCGGCCTCACACTCACTCTCCCTTGTGTCACTGAGCTACCATTTCTTTGAGGAAAGCTGAGCATTATGAATGCGTGAATCCAAAGATAACCATTGTCTCAGTAATCGAGTTGCAAATTTACACAAGATAATCACTGTGAAATCTAGCTTGCTGACAGGGCAAATTATCTGAATTTCTTACCCAGCCCACATGTTAACAGCTTTGTGCCCGTTGTCGATGCATTATAGTTTAGGTCTACAATGTCCCTGAACCATCTGTGTGCTTGGAGATGGAGTTTTTGGAAGGTGATGCGTCACGAGGAGCTGTACTCACGTGTGGACTTGCCCTCTGTCTACTTCCAAGCTGCAGATGCTGTTCCAGCTGGGCCTGGGTGGAAGAGGAACGGAAGGGGAGGAGCGTCTCCCTCCCAGCCCCGCCCTCCGTCCTGCGCTTCCGGTTTCCCCCTTGATACCTCGCCTCGGAGTCAGAGACTGGATCCACTGGCCGTGGCAAGTACCTGGCTCCTCCGCCCAGGATTCGTGGGTGTCGGGGCTGTGACCCAGCGATGAAAAGGTGGCGCAGTTTTGCTTTGATATTCAGTGGCAAAATCCAGCTGTCTGGGGCCACCAGGCTGAGGAGCTAAGACGTTTACTGTCGGTGTTATCACAGAAAACACTTCTGACCAGGGCCTGGGCCAGTGGCCCGTTAAGGGAATGCAGCGGTGCAGCCTGAGTTATCATTCCAGGAAGTGGTGACTAGGAAACAATTTTCTATTCTTCTTGTTAATGTAGGTGACTTCCACATGGAAACATCAAGGAAGAAATTTACCATGTAAAATGTTTAAAGTAAGACTTGGAAAGGAATAAATTTAACAAGTACAGAACTCAAGAGATTAAAAGGCTTTGCATAAAACTTTTCCTTCTTGATTTTGTTTCCATAATCTAAACCTGTCTGCACACCTCTGCTCCTCTTCCAGGTCTGCTCATACACACCACACACACACACACACACACACACACACACACACACACACACACACGTACACAGGCATATATTCCAAAGCCACGTGTCCAGCTGTCCCATAGTTCCTGCTAGTGAAGTCCAAGTTTTCCAGCCTTTGTATTGATTTACATTCAGGCTTTTAATATTTTATTTTCTAATACATAATGAATGAAATATTGTGTTCACACATCATTTTGGGTATACATGAGTATAACTATAGAATAAATTTCTGAAAGTAGGATGAAGCAGGTGCATTTAAAATTTCAATATGTTTGCAAATTATCAGCAAAGAGTAGTCCACACTTCCTGCCATTGGCAACTTATGGGTCAGATAACGTTTTCCCTGCACTCACCAATACAACCTCTCCCCAGGTGTCCATTGCCAGCCTGAGAGGCTTCTTCTTCCTGTGCCCAGGAGAGCAGAAAGGGCTCCCAGCTCACACACTGATCTGCACGGGGACAGGTGGAATTAATGTGCAAAACAAGTCACCTAACAGACTGCTACGAGCCAGTTGAGGAGGTGGGAGTCTGGAAAGGATCCTACGTCTGCACGAAAAGTGGTTCTCAGGGGTATGGGTGTATGTGTGTGGGGGACCTACATCTGCACAAAAAGCGGTTCTCAGGGGTATGGGGGAGAGGGTCTCCCAGGTAGGACTCACACCCAAGGCCTCCCACAAACTAGACTTGCATGCTTTCTGATCACTGAACAACAAATACTCCTAATAATATCTCAGATATCCTGAAGTGCTTTTTGAAGAGTCTAAGTTTTCCCTGACACTTTGCAAGAGTGTACCAGTGCATTTAAGGAAATCATGAAAGTGTGTTTTTATTATTTATTAAACCCTGACTTTTTGGCTTTTCTATTCAGTGCAGTATTTTTGGACATATTATACTTTGTATGATTTTTCCTCTTAGAATCAGCCAGAAATATTCTAATGCATTATTAATATTACTTATTTATTTATTTATTTTTTAAGGTTTTTTTTTTTTTTGAGACAGGGTCTCACTTTTTTGTGGTTCAGGCTGGCCCTGAGCTCAGCCTCAAACTCACATCACAGCAATCCTCCTGCCTCTGCCTCCCGAGTGCTGGGATTACAGGCGTGAGCCACCACGCCCGGCACTGGTATGTGGTATTGGTTGCCGCTGGGGTGAGTCTCCACACCCAGTATTGTTATGTGGTTACCGGGGATTGAACCCGGGTCCTTGCG
>PVIR01014036.1:0-24983 GCA_004026965.1 Petromus typicus | reverse complement strand
GCCACTGAGCTATATCCCCGGCCCTAATATTACTTATTTATAACCCTGATGATATATTTTTTAAAGTGACATTAAAGGAGAAAAGGGAAGATACTTTCAGAAAAAGTATATGATTTACAAAAGATCAGAGTAATCTATAACTTTCTAACTACTACCTAGTAATGATAACTTTTTTGAGACATTATGTATATGCATTAAAATAATGTAAAACAGATATAAAGAAACTTGCAAACTAGGAAAAAGGTGATCACACTTCAGTTTAAATATTTTACTATTCGTGAAGTTGAAACTCCTTGGACGTGTTGCTTTCCTTGCTTTACTATCATGTGAATGCTATAAAGTGTCGTGTGTTGATTAATAAGGCCGATGGATTTAATGTCTATTTCCAATTTGAACCAAGTGCTTCCTTGTGCCATGAATCTCAAGCTGTGTCTGTTTTTCCAAACTCATCTCTGAGGACAGCTGTCCATCCCCACACTGATGCTGGTGCCCACACACTGATTCTTGCCATGAGGAATGGCACTGCAGTGAGACAAAAGGAGACTGTGTACTTCTGGTGCCCTGAGCCATTCCGGGTGACCCCAGCCCCGCATCCCTCGCCCTCTGGCAGGTGGCCTGGTGGGCAGCTGCTTCAGGACGTGAGTGTGCAGTCCACCCCTAAAATAGGCAGAAAGATCAGCAGTTACATGTGTTGTACACGCTCTCTGTTTGGAGACTTACCTTGGTGCACAAGTATCACCTGTTGTTAAATGTTGTAATATTTTCCACACCAGGAGACTAAGTTTCCAAGCCCTGCTTGGTTGTGACCTCTGCTCAACTCAGGCAGCTGCTGAATCAGACTTAGGGGTTAAGCAATTAGCAGGAACACTTTGCCCCATAATTTAATTGCAATAGTAAAATAAATAAATTCCAAAAATGTGTAAATTAATATTCTTCTCATAAGCAAATTTGGGATAAATGAAAAGGACCCCTGGGTGTCTCCAGGGGAAAACCAGGTGCCATCTAGAGCACACACTCAGGTCCCCTCCCATTCCCTAGGAGTTAGGTGATTCTTCTGAAATCAGCAGCTGCTGTAATTCAGCACCACGAAATAAACTTGCCCCAGAATCACACATTATTCTGTTCTTGGAGGGTTCTGTTCGTTTCTCATCTGGGCATCTGCAAGACCTCAGACCCAGCGCCCTGCTCCCGTCCACACGAGGCCACCACGGCCTTCCCTTCTTCTTTCTCTCTCCAGGTTCGTGCCCCTATGTGCGCGCGACTTCTCCTTTAAATGTGTGATGACATTTTCCTTTTCCTTCATGAATATATTAGCTTCTCTGAGACAACACAAGCTGAAAATAAGAGATAAAGGTGGAGATTATTTTATCAATTTGGCAAAATGTTTATTAGTACTCGATAGACAATTCTCATTTTTCTGATCCTGTTTACTCATAGATACGGTCATATCTTTGGTAAAGATTCAAATCCATTTTTAATGAAATATATCTCTTGTCAACATTACCTCTGCCCCCCTGTTTTCACTAGCATAAAATGAAAGAAATGGTTATAAAGTGATTAAGCTGACTCCACAGCGAGGAATTCATGGTGATCTTACAGTATTTGTTCCCGCTATGACTAGAGACTATTTCTCCATGGTCCTTAAAGAAGAATCCAAAGGTTTACTTTACACACATTTCCCACAGTTTGGTTTGTCCTAGAGCACTGATAATTATAAACTGGAGTTAACTGAAATAAGGAAGATATAGAATAGTTATTTTAAGACCGGAGGCAGAAATCAGCCACAGGTGAGGATGTGCAGGCTCTTCGTGAGCAAGAGTGCACTGGGCCTGGTTAATGCACCTATAACCACATCACTCAGAGGGTGGACAGCAACAGGATCCTCGTGAGACTCTTCCTGCAGGTGACAGACAAGCCAGGACAAGGACATGGAAGTGAGAGTGTGTACAGCGGTGAAGATCTGGGTTCACAGAAATCAGGAACATCATTGGATAAGATCCATAATTCAACTGGGACAGAGTGACAATAATATTTTTGGTGTAATTTTATTCTGGTCCATTTTATTTGTAGAGGGAGAACAGCCAGACTTCGGTATCAGATCCATCTGGATCCTTTAGGTTTGAGATGAGCACACGAGCAGTCACCCAGGACAACAGAGGCCCTGAGGGAGGCCCTGTGGCAGAGGGATAGGGTCCGCAGCCAGAGCCACCCTGTCATCCTAACGCACAGTCCCCTGAAGAACGGTGGCTTCTGGCTGCAGACAGACTCGCAGGCTGCAGAATTTCTTCCCGCTCAGTTTCTCTTTCTGCTTGTCTCTCCTCTCATTTATCAGGTAGGATGTGTGATTTAACAACATAGTTTAAGTGCTTCAGTTTAAGGAGTGTTACGGTAAAAACACGTGGCCATAAATCTCTCTCAGAATCCGCCCCTCATTTGAACACACTCTCCCCATGGCGCCAGCCACCTTCTGCAGCAGCTGTGGAGGCTTCTATCTGGAGGGTCTTCACTAGGATTGCCGTGGCTCCCTAGATGTCCCAGATCGATCAAAACTTTCTCTGTCATGGTTATTTTGACTTTGAGGAAGAGTTGGAAGTCACATAGCGTCAGATCTGTTGAAGAAGGAGAAGGAAAACACAACACTGTGGTTTTAAAGCTCTGATTTTCCTTAGGAAGGCACTTGGCCCAGAATTCGATGCATTTTTATCACATACCATACAGGGGGGAAACTTTGAGAGGAGCAATGTCAATATGTCTTTACCATAGTAATTTTTAAAATTTAAACACTCAGGGTATATTTGATCATACTTCTCATAATAAAAACTCAGGAGAGATTAATTCAACACCATTATGTTTCCATTAAACAAAAGCATTAGAATTTAGGGCTTGGTTTTGATACTGAGCTGAATTTTTCATTTTCTGAGGACTTTGAGAATCTTTTTCCGTGGTCATTGTAGTAACTGATAAATCAAGAAAGAGCACTGACTTATACTCAGGTCCTGAAGAGGGATTGCCACCTTCTACGTCCCTGTGAATCAGAGCTCTAGGATAGAATAGAGCTCTAGGATGGCTCTAGGATAGGATGAAGTTACTTTAGTTTTTTACTTCAGAACTTATCATTGGTCAAAAAAGCCAGAATTGAAATTATTCAGGTATTTTCCATTTGCTCAGAAATAGTTATTCGGCATGTACTTTTTACTAGGCAGCACATTGTAAATAAATTAAGCCAAATAGATAGCGTTTCTCAGGAAATCTGTGTTCTTAATGATGCAAAAACAATGAAGAAATTGTCACACAAACTCCAGTGAAAATTGTAAGATGCTGTTAACATCCAAAGGCGCTGGAATTGGGGGGGACTGACGGACACCAGCCTAACCCTTTCACCGAGCAGCGCACGTTTTCCGGGTTTCTCAAGGGAGCAGAGAAGCTCGATTCTCAGGCTAAGCTCATTTCCCCACGCTGCTCACTACGCACAGAAAACACAAACACAAAGAGAAGGAGGGGAGAGAAGCTTGCTAGCAAAGCACTTCACAAGCCATTGCAGAGTGAGCTAGGTGACAGGAACAAAGTGCATCTAGAGAGGCACTTCCTGTGACCCTCACCGACACCCCGTACTGGGAACGGGGTGGGGGTGCATTCATCCTCCCAAACACCCTCAGGTTGCACTTTGAAGGCTGTCACGGGGGTCTGGCCGTAGGTTGCTTTGTGCGCCTCCGTTGCTTCTTACTGAGACGTTTCAGCTGGTGGTGAAGATCGGAGGGCAGACACGGAGGGCAGCTCCACCCTGCGAGGCTTCCACTTGCCTGTTCCTCAGAGTGAGAACCTGGTGCGTTGTGCAAAGAGCTAACAGCTGTGACGGTGACAGATGCCACTTTGTCGTCGGCTTCTGGGGTCCCCGGACGGGGCACAGCAGAGCGAGCTTGTGCCCGGCTGCGGGAGCGCCTGCGGCAGTGTGACGAGGGACAGGGACATAGCCCTCTGTGGAGGATGATGGGTCCTGCCAGAGCCGAGCGCATTTCACACCTGCCGTAAGTGGGCAGCTTGGCTCTCTGTCCGGCCTTCCCGACTGAAGCGAATGAATCGCGAATCCCAGTCGCCTTCCGAATCGGTCCGTGGACAGCAGAGGCACGGCTGGCTCACATGTGTGTGCTGAAAAGTCGCTTGCCCGAGTCCTTCTCAGATCATAGGGAAATACTTTCTGGAAGAGCAATCACATTACAAACGCGTGTTCAGTTACCTGCAGCAGCAGATGCGTCCATCAGGCCATGGTGGACGCGTGCAGCCTGCATGCCAGGCTTTCTATCCCTCCTCAAGGCTGACGAAGGTGGGATGGGAGGCCTGACCTGCAAGCTTCGCTGTAGTGATGTGAGCAACATTGCTTGGTTATCAATACATTTAGCGGTGGGGCATCCTAGAGATCCAACCCAACCCGAAGTTTCAAATATTAAAAACGTATTTGCACATGTATTTTGTGGTACTTACAGTGTGATCATTACAGACATGGGAGAAGTTTAGGTCTGATCCAAGTTATTGACGCTCCTGTTTGCTTTTTGTAAGTCCAGGTGATGACGTGATGAAGCCAGCCCTGCTGTCAGCATCTGGAAATGTCTCATGGATTTGAGCATCCTGGCTGTGTGGAGGCCCCAACACGCCTCCCTGCAGATGTGCACGTTTGTGCAACCTCTAGGAATTCGCTCCCCTCAAGACCGTGTTCCTAGAAACATGGGCTTCATGATTGAGAACTAGTACATCTTTCATTTTAATGCAGTTTAATATTAAGGCTGTAATTTATTTTTAATAGTGATTTCATTTAAAAACTAATTTTAAAATGTGTCTGTTTTTTTAAAATTTTTTTATGGTGAGCTCAATTATCTACTTTAAGAAACATTTGTGCACCTAAGTAAAGAGCAGTGGTTAAAATTGAACAAAGGATCCTGTTTACCAAAGAGAAAGGGGCATGTGATGATAGAGTCCTGCAGCCGCCTGCTCCGGATCTCCTCCCGTGCACATGGCGGACCTGAAGGATGCGGAGGGAGAACGGTGGGGGCCCCAGACCTCAATTCAGATCTTACCTGTCTGCTTTTGTGAATCATAAAATAGTTTTCTACTTAAGCTTGAAAACTGTGAACTATCTTGGGTAGCTTTGCATTGTGTTCAACTCAATTTGGTTTTCTGTTTTCTCATCTTTTACATGGGAGTACAGCCTCCTACATGAGTCCTCTTAAAGTTTTATAACTCATACATACTTTGGAATGGTGCCAGGCGCACACTGTGGAGCTACTATCATTAGTTCTCTACATCAGCGAAATTGCTACACCTTCCCCTAGTTCTGTCTGCATCTTTTTTTACTGACTCTGAAAATGAACTTTATAAGGAACAAAGTTTGAATAGGCAATCATTTTGTACAACCCATCCTAATGTTGTATCTATCTGAACTAAGACAACAGGCTTGGGGGAAACCCTCCCGGGAACCAGACTCAAACCTCCTGCACAGATCCTCCTCAGACCAGGTCACGAGTGTTGGGGGGGGGGGCATGTAGAGAAAGCTCTGTGCGGTCGTGGCCTGTAGGGTCAGCTGTTCAAGTTAGCTGCCCCTTTCAATCCCTCCAAATAACAATTTCTTCAATGTGAAGTAGAAGTCACATTTTATTTTCTCTGTGGATAAAGTACAAATGATGATTTCTTACTCATAATGAAGATTTCAAATGTTTACCTCAGGAACTGGAGATGATAAATGGAGATGATAAATCTCATTTGTTGTTCTTGACCTCTAGAGACTTTTATTAGCACAATCATTTTTGATATCAGGTGAAAATGGTCACCTCTGTCACGTTCTAAGTGTTTGTGCTTTTGTACATTAAATGTTGGAATTAAAATATTCAAGGCTTTAGAAGGTAAGACCTGTGAGTGGGGATTGCGTTACAAGGGCCTGCACTTCTGTATGTGATCAGCTCTGAGGAGAGGGGTCGAGAGAGCTCCAGTGTCTTTCCCCCATGTGAAGACAGAACAAAGACCAGAAAACTGACCCTCACCAGATGCCGTACCTCCAGGCTCCTTGTCGTTGACTCTTTTGCCTCTAGAATGGTGAAAATTAAAAGGATTATTATTTATAGCCACCTGGTTGTGGAATTTTGTTATAGCAACGTGAATAGACTAAGAAATCCTCTTTGTGTTTAAAATATGAAAATAAATATTTTCTTCATTGATATGAAATGCTAGAGAAGGATAAAATACCTAAAAACTAATTATACATTATAGTGAATTATTTTTATTTTAAGATCTCACCAAATTGTTACTGGAACTTTGGGTAAATAAAGGCAGTAAAAAGTACCAAGAAGTTTGCTAAATCACCAAAATTTTGTGTCTTATTTCTTTATTTTTTCTGCTTCCTTAACCATGCAATCAAAGGAAACTATATGGAATCTTTCTCCATATTTTCCCACAAAATTTAAGAAAATTGAAAGGAATATCTCAGAATTCTTCCTTTCAAAATTTAAAGTCTTGAACTAACATTGCAGAACTCAATATTAAGTTCATATTGATGTGGTATATATGATGTTTTCATACGTGTATATATTTAAACATTATATAATATTTATATCTCCTCAAATATTTATCATACATTTGTCTTTATGGTGAAAGCATTCAACAGCATTATTTCTAACTTTCTGAAATATATCCTGATGAATTGCTAGTGTAATCCCTCAGTTCCTTACCTGGTAGCATTAGGAGATTGTATTTAATATTACTTTACTTTTTTTATCTATAAGACATTCGCTGATGTTTCTTTCCATCAGCAATTTTAAGTCTGTTCTGAAGATATAAAGACTTTCTAATACCTATAGCCTCTCTCAGATCTGCTGTTCTGTGTTTCATAACAACTATCTTCCACCTGTTACAGTGGTATTCAGCCGTCAGGTCACATAACTTCACTAATATTTCCAAGTTCAGGAGATGGTAGTTGCCCTCATGGGTCCACCAGGCTCAGACCAGACACACACAATCGGGCCAGCATCAGAGGGGAGATGAGCGGGGAGAAGCCAGCGCAGGGCAGTGGAGGAAGAAGAGAAGCTAAGCTCAGCAAAGTCACTTCTGTTCCTGATGAGAAGACTGATGGAGTCTGAGAGCAGAAACGGGGTCCCTGCAACCCGCTTCTCCGTGGAAAGGGCTCAGCGAGCTTGTCTTGTGATGACTACACGAATCAGCCCAAGGTCAGAGCCCGAGACGGTCCGGACTCCACGGGAGTATCCTCAGCTTCTCTCTGGACAGCCTCTCGAGGCAATCAAGAAGATGAGAGCAAGTTCCTGCTTTTGATAAATAGGTCAAAATATGCAGAACAGTATTTATTTCATATTTATTATTCTTAAAAAGTGTGAAATTAATGACACTCCTGAAACAACTCCTGGAAAACACAATTAGTTAAGCCAATTATCAGTAATAATAGCTATTATACAGTATTATGTGGAAATTACACAACTCTATGGAAATTCTTTCACTGTTTTGGGGTCAAGAATAATTTAGTGGAAATTCTCAAGAGATCTTCCAGTTTCTTTTCATGGTATGTATTTGGGCAAGATTTATGTTAAGATGAGGAAATATAAAATGTTTGATATAATTATGTGAAAATTTAGTAAAAATTAAGGCCAGTGCTTGGTGCAATGGGACGAGCTGTTAATTTAGCTTATTTTGAGGAATTCTTTTCACCCAAAATATTAAACAAAAGAATAATCATTTGAATAATATTTAATAAGAACACACTTTTTCTTTTAAATTATCATTGAGTTCTCTGAAGTTCTTTTGGTCAGACAGTCTTCAGGAGCCTGGCTCCAGTCTCACTGCTGACTCCTCTGAGCTGTCAAAACCAAATAAATTCTCCTTAAAAAGCAAAGTATAACCATATCAACAGCAGTCATATTTTTTCACCTACCAGTATGTGCTGGTGCATTTGAGTTTAGTGTACACTTTCCTTCTATCTCTTCTCTGTCCTTACCACACCCTGACCCTGATCCTGACCCTAACCCTGACCCTAACCCTGACCCTGACCCTAACCTTAACCCTGACCCTGACCCTAACCCTGACCCTGACCCTAACCCTGACCCTGACCCTGACCCTGACCCTGACCCTCACCCTGACCCTCACCCTGACCCTGACCCTAACCCTAACCCTGACCCTGACCCTGACCCTGACCCTAACCCTGACCCTAACCCTGACCCTGACCCTAACCCTAACCCTGACCCTGACCCTGACCCTGACCCTAACCCTGAGCCTAACGCAGCTTCTCCTCTCCCCTTCCGAGGAGCTGGCAGGTGCCTATCTCAGCACAGGTGGGAAGCTAGGCTGCCGTCTGCGACTGTGTGGCGCTGTGGGGCACTGCCTGGCCCTGTGGCAGGACCTGGCATCCCTGCTCCTTTCTGGGTGCAACTGTACTTTCATTATAGGCCCAGGCTTTGCTCTGTGCCTCTGGCACATCTCCACTAGGACCCACCCCACTGAGTCCCGCACTCGCGGATGGGGAGGACTCTGCTGACACAGGTATCTCGCCACGCACACGATGTCACACTCACAGACGTGACTGACGGTCATGCCGGTGGACTCTAACTCTTGGTTGTTGCCGCAGTGCTGCCCTCAATCACTGTCACCTAACTCTCTGTCCCCGAGATGCATGCTTTCTCCCCACTCCTGAGGGACATTCCTCAGGAAAACTTGCCCTCATGCACCAGCAACTCAGGACCTCAAAAAGCGGGGAGGTCCCTGACGCACAAGTGAGGGGTGCTGCCGTAGCTCACCCTGCGCCGCACCCTTTCCCTCCAATGTACCCACAGCTCCTGCTTCGGCCACTGCACGTACCAGCAGGGCAATAGGCCTTCCTCTTCAGAAGAGACAGCCGGGGCCTTGATCTTTGTAGAATGTATCCAGCACGTTCATATCTCTTCCTTTAGAGAGATCTGTCTTACTTATTTTGCAACTATTTGATGCTCTGTTTTTAAAGTGGTGCTCAACATTAAAGACTCCTATGGAGGAATAAAACCCTTTAATGAAAGCATCCAGACCCCTTTACTGTTAGCTTTGACGGTGTCTTCTTCTAATAATTGTCAGTTCCATATTTGCATAGCAACAATGATACATTTTTTATTTTGTAACTTGTTTTCTAATTTAGGCTTTTGACTAATGCCTTTCTATTTTGCTAGGATCTCTTATGTAATAATTATGTTCATTGTATTTGTAATAGTTTTTATGGTTGTCATAATTTACTCATCCATGTTTATATTTTAATCTTTATATATATATATATGATGTTAAAATATTAGAAACAATGTTAGAGAACATATTTTCTATATTTCAAATAATTTAAGGAAAATTATGTTAACATTACCACAATGATTAAAAACCATCACATTAATTTCCATTCTTATTTCTATTTCCTGTGAATTTATACTTCATTTGTTCATTTCTCTCTCTGTTTCAACTTCCACCTGAGCGTATCATAGATGCACACACACACACTTAGCAGAAAAATAGATACACTAACCTAAAAGATTTTCTACACTGTTAGGTCAAGATGCAACTCATATGGGTTTTCACACCTTTTGATTGGCACTGGTTACAGCAAGATTAAATATGGACGGGAGTAAAAAAGGATGAATGATAAAACCAAGAAAAAATAAAGATGAAACCAGTAAAGCACAGAAGGAAATGAAGTTATAGCAGTGGTGATGTGCTTCCCAGGAGCCCCCAGGCCACACGGCTGAGTGGGACAGAGCCCTGCCGCGCCGGGAGTCCACTGACAGTCACGAGACCCGTGCCCACCTCTGAGACCTTGTTTCACGGACCCTCTGAGAGGGACAGATGATCCCAAACGCTCTCCATATGACTGTTATTCATGGGGTGAAATCCCTTGTAAGATAAGCACAGAGGGAATAGAAAAGAGTGTGTTTATTTCCTTGTTAATTGATTAAAAAGACCCTGTAAGGCATTTAACCAATATTATAGGTGATTCTCATATTGGCCCAGTTAAAAATCAAGGTTAACCAACAAAATAGGTGACAACAAATAGTTAGGAATTCAAAAAGTGAAGTTGGACACTGTAAGCTTAACTCTCGCAACATAGGGAGACTCTGTTTCAAAATTCAAGAAGAAAAATAAAATGTCTCCAAATGATGTTGCTTAAAAACTGCTTATGTTCCATAAGAGGAGAAAAGTCTAAATCTATTATATAATAAAAAATTTGATGATAAAAAAGGAAACAAAATTTATGTATATAGAGGGTGGAGGGCTGTAGGATGGATGAGGGAATGGGAAAAAATGAGAACTGTGTTATGTCATATACTGGTACAGATTCTCCATTCAAATGTGCTCATGTCGTGTATATAAAACGTACCAGTAAAGTCAATTGAAAATAGAATATTCAAAAGAGGAAAAAAATAGCTAGCAGGAGAAAAAAGGTAGAAATCATTGAAATGGAAAATTAAAAACCAATAAATAAGAATTTTTTTTTTTTTTTTTTTTTTTTTTTTAGGTTTTTTGAGACAGGGTCTTGCTTTGTGGTTCAGGCTGGCCCTGAGCTCAGCCTCAAACTCACATCCAATCCTCCTGCCTCTGCCTCCCGAGTGCTGGGATGACAGGCGTGAGCCACCACGCCCGGCACTGTGGTATGTGGTGCTGGTTGCTGCTGGGTGTGGATCTCCACACCCAGTATTGTTATGTGGTTACCGGGGAATCGAACCCGGGCCCTTGCGCTTGCAAGACAGGAGCTGGAACAACTGAGCTAACTCCCCAGCCCCCAAGATTTTAAACATCTAGTTTTTTAAGTCATCAGTTGAGTTTACAGATGTCTGAAAGTTTGAGAAACTTTATAAGTGAATATAATTTATAAGTGTAAATGAAATAAATATAACTATGGATCTCCTAGTTATTAAAAACAATGGATATATATATGTGTATATATATATATATATATATATAATCAGATACAACTTCACACTAGAAATACAGATTAAGTGGAAATTTTCCTCACTTAATCCACTTAATATTCCAATTTTCAATCAGTCTCAAATACATAATCTAACTCTAAATACAAAGGGAAATAATTTTACATAGTAGTTGATAAAGAATTAATACCAATTAAGTATATGCTCTCTTCTAGAATACGCAGGGAGAAACAATAATTCCCAACTGATTTTATGGAGCTAAAATTAGTCTTTGTAATCAGAAAAACTACATATAAACAGAGAAGAAAATACTATATCAATACTATCAAAATTGAAAAAAATTAACAAGTAAAATTCACCATTGTGTAAAATAATTATATACCATAGTTAATTATGTTGTTTCTGAGATACTTAAATCTGGTCAACTACTTGAAATAAATTATTTTTATCCCCTCTATCAACAATTTTGGAAGAAATGTCTAATATAAAATATTTTAGCAGATACAGAAAAAAAAAAACAAGGGTGATAAGAACTGTCAGGAGTCTAGAAATAAGGACTAGTTCTTCAGTTTGTGACAAATACTTATAACACAGCAGTAGGGAAACACAGAAGGATTTTCCACATAATAGCCAAGCAAAAATCTGTTATTCAACATAGTACTGAAATTATATCCAAGATAACCAAGTAGGAAAAAGAAACAAATTATAGACACATTGAAAAGTAAGATCTAAAACTGTCCTTCTTAATGCAGTACGATTGTGTATGTATTTGGTTGTGTATGTAGACAGTGCCAAGAAGTCTACAAATGCGAAGACAGTTTAAATTCACTCGATAAGCTGAATGCACAATCCCAGCTCTCCGTGGACTTTGCTCTCCTCACCCCCAGTGGATGGCCCTCAGGTTGCCTTCAAGTGCAATGGTCTAGCCAGGCATGGTGGCTCACACCTGTAATCCCAGCAATTGGGAGGCAGAGGCAGGAAGATTGCTGAGTTTGAGGCTTGGCTATAAAAATGCAGAAAGAAACAAAGACACAAAGCTTATGTATATAGGGGGTGGGGGTGTTAGGGTGGGTAAAGGAAAGGGAAAAATGAGAATTAAGTTTTGTCATACCATATACTGGTACAGATAGATTCTCATTGTTGAGTGGAATCATGATATGTATATATAATGTACCAATAAAGATTTGAATTTTTTAAAAATGCAGCACATCTGAGCAGTGGTATGTTACTTAGGACTAAAAGGGAAAGGCGTATCACTCCACAAAAGCCCTCAAGAGAGGCCGTCAGATTCCACTTTGCAGACTGTGAAGTGTAGAGGCGCAATCAGGCACAGCTCCCCACTCTACAGAAACAGCAAAAAGACAATGAAGAGTGACAGGAACACACTTTGTGTGATAATGAGATAGTTCGCTATTTCTTTTATTTTGTTAGTGTCTAGTCAAACCTATACCAAGAGTCGAGTGCAGAAATGACTGCGTGTAAAATCTGTGGGAGGTGGAGTCACAGAACTATGCCAATGACTGCTTCCCAGCTTTGATATTTAACTACGATTCCATATAATCTTGTCAGCTGGAAGAAGTTAGGTCTACATGTTTTGGGGGGCTACACAGTTTTGCTGCTTTCTATAATTCCGTCTTGGTTTTGAAGTAAAATATTCCAGCATTCTGTAGGATGTGCATATTGACATGTGCAGTAATAAAGTGTCCGACATGTGGGAGACAGGAAGAGAGAGAGTGATGAGTGAGCATAACTGAAAGGTATGTACGTGCCTCTTACAAATTTTGTGAATTCTGAGAAGTTAAACTAAAAACTGGAGAGAGTAAATACTCAGGAAGCAAAAGAGTCATAATTGAAATGTGATTAAAGTGAGAAATCATGACATTATTGTAATAATATAACATTATGTCATATTTTCAATTCCAACATTTGATTTTAAAATTGTTTGGGGTAAACCCCATTCCAAAAATACAGCCACAGCTGCTTTTGTGGGGAACAGTTCTGCGGAGCACTGTCCTGTGGACAGAGTCCCGGCTCGTGGCCCAGTTCCATTCTGCGAAGTCTGGTTAGAAGGCAGCTCTGTCCCCACACGGCGTGACCTGCAGTTTCTTCTAAAGGACTAACTGTGGCGACCAACATGTCTGTGGTCTCTCCATCCTAAAACCCCTGCTGGGCTTGATCTACAAAGGAACGTCGAGTAAGTTTCCATGGGCCATGTGCCCCATCATACATCTGCTCACATTTGCCTTTGTTATTGCAGGAAAGAAGCTAAACACCTCGTGTGAACACACCTGTAGCCTTAAATCACAGATCTTTTGTCCAAAGACAGGATCACAACCAGCGGTAGGTTGGAGCGCCCCTAAGCTCCGCCTCCTGTGTGTTCCTGTCTGACTTCCTCTAGAGCACGCGAGACCAAAGCACATGGGACTTTGCGGATTTCCTGAGAGCTTTATCTCCTTCAGATCTGAATTTAGCCATGACAAGCTGACTTCTTGTGTACCTCTCTACTGTCAGTGCCTAGATCTCAATTTGAATTAAAGAAGGTATTAAAATCTGAATGAAGGAACAAAATAATAAATGTATGACTAATAATAGTCTTTATCACTTTGACCAATGGCAAAATTATGTCTTTCAAGTCTGCAGCATACCAAACTAAAAGGCCGGGGGATAAGTCTGAAGTTTGGCATCATGTGTGGAGGGGGTATATTCAAGTAAACCTTGTAGTGCTGTTTAATAAGCCATCCCTAGAACCGTAGAGACCAGCCAACCATGACCTCTGCTTCACCCAGTCACCAAAGTAACACCACACCGGACACCTCTTCCTTCAGAAAACTGAAACTTCGTTATGTGGTGAAGGTTTTAAAAGAACCATATTCATCACTTGGTGTAAGAGGGGTAAGGGGAGAAAAAGCAGACACTGGAGACATGGGTTCTAAATTTTTGATGGCAGATTTAGAGGCCTCAATCATCACTTAGTTTTCCAGCAGGAAAGACATCTTTAACATAGACACTGTATCAAGGAGACAGTGAAACAACTATGTTGAAAGATTTGAAATAAAAATCCCATGTCCGACCATTTGGAGAATATCTTTTATAAATGTACTTTTAAAACAAGCTCACCAAGTACAAATACACTGTGGACATTTTAAAGTTGTAGTTAATGTTAGGTAAAGTGACTTCTTATTGTCCACTGTGGGTTGTTAGTGTATTCATAAATAGGGCAACGATAATTTAATGTCAGCTACTGAGAATATTGTACTACAGTCAGAACAAAAGGTATCAGTGGGAATTGCTCAGAAATTTTGTGAGAGGGGACTTAGGATACATATAAAAAGGATTAACTTCCTCTAATAATTTATATTTCTTCATGCTATGTGACTTGTAGAAGCAAGAGACAGTTTAGACCAATGGAAAGTACTTCTTATCTAAATGTGAACACGTAGCTGCCTTGTTACCCACCACCGTCATAGACACTTTCTCATCACAGTTGAGAAAACATGACTCAGAACCCACAACTTGGAGCAGAGAGGTTGGTTCTGGTTCACAATGCTTAGAGAATCCAGCCCATGGTCAGCTGGCTCCACCCAGGAAGATGCCGTGGGAGGGTCTGGAGGAAGAGAGCTGCTGGCATCATGGGGGCCAGGAGGCAGAGGAACTCAGGTGACGTCTCTTCCAGACACCGCCTCCTCACAGGAAGTCAATCCAACAGTGCCCCGTCTGCACACATGAAGCTGGGAGGGACACTAGATCTAACCATTCTGTAGCCAACTCCCCGATCCTCAGCCACAGTCACTCACACCTGGAACTGGTAGGCCTTATGTCTTGTCTTTGCTTCATTTTCACTTTCAGAATGTTTCTTCCAGTCTTAAAATGGATGCTATCTTTATTCCTCTTTCCTTTCTCCTCCTCCCCGTCCTCCCCCTCGCCCTCCTCCTCCCCCTCCTCCTCCCCCTCCTCCATCGTGTGCTGCCAAAGGTGGCCCTGAGGCTCCGTACTCCGCAACACGTGCTGCCCTGGAGAACTGCCTCCCACCTCGCACAGGGCGTCTTCTCCTCCTTCTGCACAGGGACATAACCCGGAGCTGGATATGCTTGTTTACAAAGTGTGTCTTGCTAGTTTACACTTTTCTAACCTATCATTTTAAAAAAGCAACTCTGCTGTTCATTTTAGTGGTGGGGAGCTTTATATTTTGAAGACAGCATGGCATAGTTGGGTTGAATAAAAATGGATTTTACCTGGAATGACTGAATCCACCCTCAGGGTCTATTATTCACAAACTACAGGGCCATGGGCAAGATGCTAAACAGCACCGGACCTGTTCGCCATGACCCGCGATATAGAATATGACATTTTTCTATTTCCTTTGCAGGGTTGTTATGAAGCTTAAAAGAGAAAATGGCTCAAAAGAGCTTTATAAATGAAGGCTGTGTAAAGGAAGACAGTGTTTTTGCGTTAGTTAGTGTAATGGAGACTCACCTTTCACAGAGATGATTTCCCCCTGGATTTAGTCAAGCCCAGCCTGTCGGGGAGCATGAATGAATGAGCTAGAGGATTACCAGGCACATCCTTGCTATGAAAACTCTTGGCTGAAACCTTTCCAAAGGGAGTAAAATGTTAAAAGCACACATAAACTCCAGAGAAAAGAGCCCAGGGCCAAAGGTGGCTCAATACACACAGCTGTGTTTGCCAAAGAGATTGTCCTCTGCCCTCCTCAAATCCTTGGGGCTCTGGGTGAGGAAGGTGGCCAATAAAACAGTCTGGAGAAACAAAGCGCTTTGCCTTGAGTTCTCTGAGGAAGCTGACGGCCAAGAGCTGCTGAAAGCATGCATGACAGAAACCTGGAGAAGGACGAGAGAGCCATCCTGGGCCGAGCAGCAAAAACCAGCTTCAGCCCTGGGGCATCAGTGTGCAGGGAATCACCTGTCCACCCGGTACCTGTCCCAAAGCCCAGCAGGCTCTGCCAAGCCCCAGTGTTAAGTCGAGGCCCCCGCACCATGGTTTCTGGAGGCGACATTGGAGAGACCATTTGACTCAGGCAAGAGTCCGGTTGTCCCACTGCTGGGAACCGTGGAAACAGACTTTGCTCTTATGGTTGGAGGGAGCAGGAGGAAGTTAAATGGCACAAGAGAGGCACAGAGTCCCGGAATCAGAATAGGCAACAGGGATTTCACTGCCTGAGCTTGCAGTCTGGACCTGGGGTGACTGTCCTCGCCTCAGATCCCTGCAGGTGCCCAGCGTGTGCAACTCCACTTCCCCCAGGAACCCGGCACCAGGGAGTGTGGGGGGTTGGGCAGCAAAGGTCACAGAGAATGCTGGCAAACTTGCCCGGAGGCAAACTTGGCCTCACTGACCGAGGAGGATTTGTTCTGGAAGAGGTCTGCACTGGCGCTGTCCCACAGTGGGCACCGTGCTGTAGTTCAGTCTATCAATGTAAGCGCAGGATTTGGCAGATGTCCTGAGAGCCACCCAGGGGGGAAAGCAGGATGCACAGCCTGGCACCCATGGGGCACAAAAGGCCTCCCTGCCTGCAGAGGGACCTGCTGTGGACTTGCACAGGCCTGTGGGACTTGTGATCAACGCTATGATAAGGCATGCACTGCTCTGAGTGTGCTCCCACAGGAAGGCGGGTGCTGTGTTTTCTCCCCTTTGTTCAGTGGATTTGGGACTGTACACATCCCAGCTCCTCCTCAAAAGTCAAAATGGCATGAGAGGGAAGCATTTTGAACTGATTCTGGACTGAAGCAACCAAGACAGCACAACCACAGACCCATGTGAAAGAGGGCTTGGGTAACTTGAAAGAAGAATGAGCGTTAGACACAGTTCAGGATCGGAGGGTCAGGGCTGGACATGCATTTCTACACCTGCTGTTGGTGGTGGGATCCACGTAACCAGTGGAGACTGAAACAACCTCCCCAGGCTCATTTCTGCGTCATCAGAGTTGGGGTGACATGAGCCTTCACATCCGGCCTCAGAAGGAAGAAGACAAAGCTTCTGGTGCTCCAGGAGTGCGAGAGAGCAAAGAAGTATCGGGCAAAGGGAACCTAAGAATTTGCTTCCTGCATATCTCATCTAAAGCAGCCTTCATGCAAAGTGCTCACCCGGTGTCTGGCATAAAAGTGGGCTCAATAGTTTCAATATTCAGTTATGACCTAGTTTTCTTTTCAGATATTGGACTTTAGAAAAGTGTGTGTTGCACAATTGTACAAATTTGTGACTTCCTTACAAAAGTCCACTCATGGAATCTAATCCTCTGGCATATATTAGTGAAACCCTCATGTGGCAAGACTAAAACTTCCCTGCTCTTCATTTCTCAGTATTCAATAAAGAATTTAAAATAAAAATCCACCATATTTCCTGTCAAAGCACATTCTATGATTTCATTTTCAAAAACACTGCATTTAATAGTTTTCTCCATTTCTCTCTTCAATATTTAATCACTGAAGTCTCCCATCAGCCAGATGTCAGGAATTTGCATATTTATAGACTCCACTGTGGACAGCAAGCCAGGGATGGAAGAAAAAGGAAAGGGCTGAAGTCAGACTGCTGCCTCCTGTCTGCCCTCCACGCGGGCAACAGGAGTGTCAGCAGACAGCGGGCTCCTCTCAGAGGTCTGCTGAGACTCTTACGTCACAGCCAGGCGGGACTCTGTGGGAATGGGCACTTGTAGGTGGGAAGATTAAGGCGCATGGCTCTTAAGACTGCAAGGGACTGACGTAAGGGGAGAAGAGCCCATCATTTAGTACAAATTGCACTTTCTCCATGTGTTTCTTCCCTCATTAATTTCACTGGGAAACAGAGGAGTCTTGCAGTCAATTCTCACCTGCACAAGAACGATTCTCCTGCACGCCCTCGGATGGAGTGGAGCAGAGATGGAAAGCAGGGGCAGGACACGCTGGGGGAGACCTGGCTGCGGCGGGGACCCAAACGGGCCATTCTGCAGGGTACAGTGCAGCTGAGATCAGGTGGTCGTATCTCTAATTCTGACATTCTGAGGAGCTGAGGCTAGAGGGTCACAAAGTGAGTCCAGCCTGGGAGATTCAAAACTTTGCTTCAAATTAAAAAATAGAAAGAACTAAGGACGTACCTCAAGCCAACAGCCTCGTTTCAGTGTTCCGATGTGCCACTGCTCACTGGTCCCCTCTGCTCTGCACAGAGCTGGGGTCACTGCATGCTCAGGTTCACAGAACCTACAGAGATCAGAGATGACTTGGACTTGCAGGCTCCCTGTGTCGACTTCAGTTCGACCTCCATCACTTGTGGGGTTCATTTTACTTCAGCACCATCAGAGTTCAGTGGGATTTGATCTCCAGTTTTAAAGGGCTGAGATCCCTGCACCATGCCTCACCCTCCTCCTGACCCACTCAAATCTTCCATGGCAAAATTATCCATGAAGCACGAGATTCCTGCTGCTCACATTTGGTGCCAGTTCTCACACCACATCATCATGAGTATTCAGGGAAAACCTAAAGGAACCTGGAAATGCAGAATCCAGCACTGGGAAATGTTTCCTGTGTGATTCATCCTTAGGTTGCTGTGAAGACTCCCTGTGAGGTCACGTCCAGACTGCATGGGCTCCGCAGCAATCCTGACCTTTTCATAGTCTCTGCAAGCCTCAGCCAGCTCTTCGGAAACAGGGAAAGTTCACTCTGCACTCATGGTAGGGACGCGGATGCAGAAGTGAGCAAATGAGATGGGCATAGAGATTTGCTGAGACTCTTACATGCATGAGAGCCAAGAAGCATCGAGCAAAGAGAACCTAAGAATTTGCTTCCTGTGTATCTCCTCTAAAGCAGCCTTCATGCAAAGTGCTCACATGAGAACAAGCTGCACCAGAAGGAGATGCAGAGCAACACACAGCTGGCTCTGTCTTTTGTTCTCAGGAGAGCATCATTCTCTGCAGCAAATGGAGTCTCATGCTCATTTCCTTGAACATGGAAATGCAACTGAATTATAGTGCATAGCATTGTAACGGTGAGCACTTCTGGGCACAGGACTCCATAAGCTACATCTGCTCATCAGCCTGTAGCTGCGTTATGTTGGCTGCACTGACTCAGCTCTGGCCTTCAGAGGAAGGTGAGACCTCAACCAGTGCTCCACTGTATCATGGTGCTGGCATCGGCGGAATATTTCTGCTGATGACAATCCGCTAGAGTTCTCGAGAATGAGATTTGATTATCATTGTTCTGAGGAGCAACAGCAAAGCATCGTCCTCACGATATCACCAGCACCCCTTCTTTAGGGTTTGACAGAGATCACACCCTTATATTCAGATGATGTTTTATTGAATATTGTCATGAGAGTCACAGCAACATTAGAAATTTAAAGATGAAAAGAGTATTCATATTTTCAACTTTTAAAAAAGGTAATAGTACCCTTTTCATGTAATTGTGCATATATAAATAAAGTAAGAGGCAGACATTTCATGTGATGACCATGGGCCATCAGGGTGTACTGCCGAGTATCCTCTGAATACAGCTCGTGATAAGATGCTTTCTGGTCTGCTGACTGTACTGGTATTCAGATTAGTGTTCTGTGGATTTAAGGAAAAAAGATCTCAGAGAGGGCAAGATCGATCCTTTGGCTTGGGTCATGAATAATGGTCTTCAGTTGCACATGGAAGAGAGAAAATCAAGCCACTTAGAGCCGTCGTGATTCCTGCCTTCATGTTTCTGGCTTCTTACACTGCTCCTTCTCCGAATTAAGACGTCAATGGGTTTGGGAAATTTTAGGACAGATGCTGGAGAACACATTTCAACTGCTAAAGGTGTATATTTTTCACCATCATTCACAAGACGATTTTAACTCTTGAGAATCAAATCCCAACTGTGACTTGGTTCATATTTTTGTCTTTTTGCTCGGATTAGTCCTTTTAAACTGTGCTATTCAGTTTTCCCACTCTGTAAACTATTCCACACAGGACTGCATCAAACTTCATTCTGAATCACCGTGTTGAGTCACCACTCCTGCTACTATGTGGCATTTGTATGTCTTCTCAACTGTCACGCCTACGTCTCTCCACATGTATCAGCACCTTCATGCTCCTGTCACAAAGTCCCACTTAGGAACCGCACAAGAACAGTCTAGGTCCTATCTCCCCATTATTATGTAATTTTTCCTCTTCGACAAAGCTTCAGTTAAACACCCTGAAGAGTCTCATCTGCTCCTCCTTCGACAGAAATATTCTCTTCCCTTAATCAAGTGAAATTAACTAATCACTAAGTTTTCACAATATTGATTTCATTACTGATAGCACTGCAGAATATGCTCTAATTTGTAAAACTGTGTAGTTCTTACCTAAGTTAGCTAATTTTTCCTTGTCTTTTTTCCAGCGTTCTTGACCTTTCCCTCACTACTTCAGCATCTCAGTGATGGAGACCTGAGGAGACTCTGTGGCTGATTCTCACACACACTGGACCTGCAGCATCACCTGCAACTTCCTCCATGTAACTAAGACATTAGCAGCAATGGTGCATTGGACACGATATCACCACTGGTCCATTGGACGTTTTAATCTACAGTTGCTGCACATACCCTGTGTGCTCATGTGAAATGTGAGGATAGCACTGAATTATGAGCATGCACCACAGGTACAGGTGTGCCAAAGACACTCTGTTATGCTACAGAGGTAACCATGTTAAAATTCTAGAGAGGTCCAAAACACCAGGGCATTAAGCCTTAGGATATAAAAATAAGTCTTCCTTCTGCAATTTCTATATTGCGTGTGTATGTATAATTTATATTTTAAATTCTATGTTAATAAATATAATTAATTAATTAATTAAATATAATATATTTTAAATTTTATGTTAATAAACTTCTTCTGAATACCAAATGTCAAGAAGGTCTTCCCATTCTCCAATCATGTATCCGATTCAGAATATGGTCAACAGGAGCCGTATTCAGTGGCAAGTGTGTGGTCCAGGGAGCTGTGTGCCCCGAGAGGGGACGGAGAGTCTGACCAAGTGCTCTTCCAGCTCCGGAGCTCAGCTCAGCTCCCTCCACTTAGCAGACCCAGGGAGTTCCTTCTCACCCTGGTGGGCAGTGAAGACTCCGTGCTCCTCCAGCCTTTTCTGATTCTTGTTACCTGCTCACTTGGTCTTACAAGAGCTGTTGGGTCAGCACCAGTGGGGGCTACCTGCAGGAAGTAAACAGAACATGGCAATTTTGGACATGGTATATCTTTTCAAATGTTTATTGAATCAACTAACCTGAGTATCGGGATATACTTTTCCTCTCTGAATTTCATAGAGAGGGTGGCTGCTGTCTGGCTGAAAGCCAGGCCCACATGAGGATGGACTGTGGATGCAGGACTGGGCAGCTCCCTCCACAGTGCTGTGGAGCCGGCTGCCACAGAAGCCCTGTGGTTCTCTGAGTCATTGCTCTGGAGTCTGGGCTGTGCACTCATCACTATTCAGGCCTTGAGAGCAGTGAAGTGTTCCGAGGAAGCCAAGCGTTCCTATGGGCAGGTAAGAGTCTCTCTCCCAAGGCCAGACACTGAAGCAGCGAGGCGAGGCCAGGAGGCGCCATCATCACTGTTCTCGAGGTCCACCTCGGAGAGAAGCTGCCCAGTCACTCTGTCCTCACGTGAGGATGGAGGGTGGAAAAGTGTTTATCCACATTTTAGACAACGCCAACCGCAACACACGATTTGTATTCATCCTTATACTTACATTTCCAGAAGTGTAGAAGTGCCATAATCTGTGAGCATCAACTTAGCTTGAGAGATGTTTATGTGTCGGGGTGTAGAGACCAAACTCATGGGCTGTACGTTATGCTTTTATACACTGTTTACTTACTTTTTACTTTTTCCTTAATTTCAGACTTATCTTTGATAAATGAAAATACCTCTCAGTTGATGATGAAACAAATAAAATCTCTTATAAATAGTATTTAAGGTTACAATTATGGTATAATTATGAAGAGTTCACAGTGGATGAAGAGCTGTTTAATCTCTAGAACAACATATGTATGGAGGAATATGTATACATAGTGTACATATGTGTGTATATATCCATATATACATATTTCTTATATGTATGTAAAGCCCAACTATTGTGAACATCCCCAAACACAATAATGTTATACTCTGTGTCTCAGCTTTCAGTACATTTTTGACATTTTCTCCTCAGTCAGCAAAGTTCTCTAAATCACATCCATGTCCACATGGAATTTCATGTCACTCTCTTGACGTCGTTTACTTTCAAACCCATATTTGAAGCTGTATTTCAAACATATGCAATGTAACTGAAATTTCTAACACATGTGTTGTGGTTTATCTGATAACCAGGACATGGTAATTGAAGGGAATTTTGAAGCCACGTTTTATCTTGTTTTTCCTGTAAATTTCTCGTAGAAGTTTGGAAACTGAGATAAACAGAATCAGGAATGGGGAATGTGTGCAGTCCAGGCTCACACTGCACAGGAGCCTCCCGGGGGATTAGAAGCAGAGAAAGGAGTCAGGTGACGGAGGGGTCACAAAGCTGAGTCAGGTGTCATGAAGGGCGGAAAGCGCTGCCCCTCTCCTGACCGCGAAACACGCCAAGGAACTGGACCTTCTGACATTACTTCTACGTTGCCGTCTAAACATGGATTCGTGGGCCAGGGTCCAGCTCAGCATGCTGCGCCTGCCTGTAAGTGCAAGATCTTGAGTTCGATCCCTGGTACTGAAAAAAGAAAAAAAAAAAAAGATCCGTGTATGTTTGTGAAGCCCAGTGCTTACATCCACCTTGGGGATTTAGAACATAAACACTGTACAGCCTCATTCTCGTTTTTAAATGTTTCAGACTGTTAATCTTTGAATAAATTTTTTAATCAATCACACACACACACACATGCACACACACACACGCGCACACGCACACACACCACACACACACCGAGTTCAGGAGGGTCAGATGCTTCTTACATTCCTCAACACGTCTCCTTTCAAAGAATGAAAGTGGGCGGGGTCAGAGCCGGGAAGGGGCTGTGTGAGGGGCGGGGTCAGAGCCGAACGGGCTGTGTGAGGATCTCAAGAGTAGAAAAGCCAGTGAGCAGAGAGAAGGTGGTGGCTCCAAGAGGAAATCTTCAGTGCCGGCCGGCTTCCTGCGCCCGAGGAGGCAGCCCTGCACTGCCCAGAGGCTCTGCTGAGGGGCCCACCTCCCCTGCAGGCCCTGGGCTGCGGGTTGAAGGACCAGACCTGCCCCAGTGCCCATCTCACCTCATTCTACAAGCTCCTTACTTCTTGTTCTTTGCAACAGACTAGTCGTGTCTTCCAAATCAGGCAGAGTAGAAGCACCTGGTCGTCTCCAACCTTCTTACAAGTGCTGAGCGCTTGTCTGGCCCTGGACACGAGGCCATGTGGCCAGTGTGCTCAGTCCAGTGCTGACACATACACTGTACACACACTTGGAATAAAGCTCACAGCCAGGAACTCCGAGAGCGCTGGCCTCTGGGCAGGGGCTTTCTCAGCCCATTAAATCCACACAGAAAACACACGTAAATGTACTCAAGCAAAAAGGTCTGTTTTCACATCAAGTGGGAAATTTACAGTTCAGGATAGTTTCAATGTGAAGACCCCACTTTTTCTTAGACAATAATAGTACTTGGGATGAATAGGTAATTCTACAGAAAATCTTTCATATTATTCAATGTTTTCTATCATGTCCAAGAGTATTAGTTTCTGAGGAAAGACGAGTGTCTTCTGAAAAAACATTGTTATTTGCTCCATGGAAAGGTCCACAAATACGAAAAATGATGCTTCATTAAGGGAATTGTTTAAATTGAGACACACTTATAAACATGAGTGAAATAGCTCACTTTTCTGCTTCAGTAATCTGTGAAAAGCACGATTGCATTGCATTCTCCCAGTGCGACACATTTCACCGTTAACCTGAGCTCATCTTGAAGGGCAGGAGAGAGAGGGAGATGTTGCTTCTCTGATGCTGACATGTGATGAAGCCTGTGCATCGTGTCCAGTGAAGCCACAAACGCTCGGAGATCAGACTGTGATCCAGCTGCCCACTGGAGCAACTCTCCGCCATAGCAAAGCCACCAGAATTACTTCAGGAGAACCAGGACTGTGGAGTGCGGTGGTGTGTGCCTGTGATCTCAGCACTCTAGGAGGCTGATGCGGACAAATCTCAGCTTGGTCAATTCAGTGACTTATTGAGAACCTCTCCCAAAATAAAAGGTCTGCAGTGTAGCAGCGTGTGAAGACCCTGAGCTCATTACCAGTGCTGAAAAAAAAAAAAAAATTCCAAGGAAAAGTGGTGCTGATCTCATAAGTTATATCATGTCCCATAAACTAAATAATTAATACATGTCAATGAGTCTTCCATTAGTATTATTAGCTTGTTCCCACACCGTATTTTAGATAACATTTCAGTGATTGTTTAAAGCTGCTTTGTTATTCTGCAGTAAAGAGCTGACCCTTGCTGACATTTAAGAGGTCAGTAAGGTCAGAGCCCAGATCCAGTCAAATGAATTCACATTTCTTGGGACTTCCCTGTGCTCCGCCTCCACCTAACAGGAAGGACTCCAGGGGCGAGAAACCCTACCTCAGGAAGTGCTGCGACGGACTTGAATTTGGAAGCAGAACTTATTGATGGAGCTCAGAACCGAACCCTTAGGCAGGTCTACAGCGGCATCGCTGCCCCGGCCACCTTTACGTTCTTGGGCTTCCATTCACCGTGCTCATCCAGAGCCTCCTCAGAGCTGAGCAAAGTGGCGATGAAATAAAAGTCACTCAGATCGCAGAGACACATCGGGAAGAGAACTGCACTAGTCCTGCGGCCCCTTCGATAAACACTCCCCTGTGTCTGCAAAAATTCTGTGACTAACACGATGTCACCTGACTTTGCTCTGTTCACTAATATTAATTGTACGTATCAGTGAATTCAGTTTGATACTTGAATGCACAGAGAGAGACCCTGTCCGTCCCTGGCTGCTGGCTCTCCTCTCCTTGCCCCGCGCTGGAATATCTGCCGAGCACAAGTCAGCACATCCGTCATGAGCCACAGTCCAGACAAGCCTCAGAGCCCAACAGACAGACAATCCTCCATGTTACCTGCTTATCACCCC